>JAJPUD010017575.1:0-11106 GCA_023553655.1 Myrmecobius fasciatus
CATTTTCCACGTCCCTTCTGTCACTGTTTTCCCCGTTACCGTTTCCCCCGTTTTCCCGCATCCTTCCCAGCATTACTCGCTTTCCCCACCACTGTTTTCCGTGTCACATCGCCGCCTCAGCGCTGTCCGTTGTACTTTGTTCTGCTCTGCGGTGATGTGGGGCGCGGTGCGGATTTCCTTCCCAGAAAACTCTCGTTTCTTGATTGGGGAATGGCTCTTCTTGCCGGCGGGACTCGGTCCCCGCGTAGTGGGGGCCTTTCCGGCCCCGTTCCCTCCTCTCCCGGTGGCGTTTGTGCAACCCGCCTTGGCCAGCTGGAAAGCTGACCCTTTTCCACCTCTTGCCTCGTCCTGACCTCGGGCCCGCGGCTCTGACCGGCTGTTTTTCCCCGCTCCTCTCCTGTGCTTCCAAATCGCCCTCTGGAGCCTTGGGGGACGCTGGGAGTGTCGGCCTGGGCCCCGGCTCACCGTGGGGCCTGTCAGGTGGCGCCTTCCGGACCTGGACACTGGGGACTCGGGCTGGCTGGACGCGGGGTCCTGCAGTCACGGCTCCCGTGGCTCTCCGGCAGCGCCCCACTGACCCCGCTCCTGGCCAGCCCTGGGCACTGCCTCCCTCCTTTCCCACCTTTCCCACGACCTTCTGGACCCCTCGTCCTTCCAGCCGCACGCACCAATTCTGCTTCTGTTTCCTCTTGTGGCGAAGCTCTCAGGCTGCTTGTGGGCGCTCCCTTTGCCTCCTTACCATCTGCCCCGCCTCCTTTTTCCTGCCCCTTGGCCCTCTCGTTGGCCTCCCGGCCCTGTCCGGTGATCTCCGGCTCCTTAGAAGGAGAGGAGAAGGATCAGTCAGTGTGCATTTAGTAAGCACCTACTGTGTTCTGGACCCTGGCATACAAGGATGGAGACTGAAATCTTCCCTCCTCAGAAGGCACTAACGGCCAATGCAGGGGGGAGGGGGGCACTGACCCTGCAGACACTCAGGTGGAGAGGCTGGGGGCCGGAGGCTGAGCAACTGCAGCTTCCTTGGAGAGAGGGATTCTGGGAGGCAGGAGTTGTGGGCCCTGTGTGGGGGAGAGTCAGTGCGAAGGGACAGAGACGAGCTGAGGGGAGGGGGATGGTGTGTGTATGCGAGTGGGGGTGGGCATGAGTGTGAGTGTGGGAGTGGGCATAAGCGCGGGCGTGAGTGCCCGTCTCTGTCCCTGTGGGCGCCGGCGTGTGGCTGTGGCTGTGTATGAGTGGGAAGAGCAGGAGAAGGTCGCCAGGCAGTGGGGCGAAGCAGGGCCTGGGTCAGGCAGGGGGAGGGGATGGGAGAGATTCTGGGAAACAGGAGGGGCCTCGGGGGGCTGCTCAGCTCCTGCTTTCCCTTCCCCGGGATGGGGGGCGTTCAGAAAGGGGCCGAGAAGGGCCAAGGGGGTCGGGTGCGAGAGTGAGGGGCCCTGGGGGTGCGCGGGGGGCGGGAGCTTGCCGGGCCGCACGCATGCAGGCTTCCAGCTGCCCTCCCCCCCATGTGACCTCGGCCGCCCCTCTGGGCCGTCACTGGGCCCTCATTGCGCTCTCTTTGCCCAGGACATGATGCTCATGGGCCTGTCGTGCATGGAGCTCCAGCTGGACCAGTGGCTGCTGGCCAAGGGCAAAAGCTGCGCAGGTAGGTACCCCCTCCCAAGCCTAGGCCCCTTCCTGTCGCCCGTGCGGCCAGCTTGTCAGAGCAGACTGGGCCGCGCCCGGCATGACCCATGCGCCGGCCTCCGCCCTTTGGGGCTGGCCCCCCAGGACCCGCCCCCAGCCCGGGAGCCTCCCCACTTCCCTCTGAGGCCCGGAGGGAGACGTTGCTCCTTCCCAGGCTGCCCCAGCGGCCCCTTGTTGGGGGGCCAGACTCCCTCAGGCTGGCCCGGGAAGTTCTGAGCTGGGGAGAGCGGAGGCCGAGAGCGCGTGCCAGCCCCAGCCGCTGGCCTTCAGAGGCCCCCTCCCCCATCTTAAGGTCACCCACCCAAGGGCAGAGGGACCTGCCCCGCCTTAGCCGTGCCCCCCGCCCCAGCGGCCCCCCCGTTCCTCCCTCAGGCCCCCTCTCGGCTGAGACCCTGCCTCCTATTTTACAGAAAAATGGAGGCCCTTCACCGTGAGCTGCCCCTTGTCCCCTCTTCCTCATCTCCTATCACTCAGGGGTCAGTATCTCCCCTCACCCTTGGAGTCGGGGGCCCGAAGCTCACGGGGTCCCAGGGCTAGCAAAGGGGTCTGAGGCAGGATTCGGACGCTGGGGTCTCTCCTGGCTCCCTCCGAAGGCCCGGTACCCCGACCTCTCCTCCCCTTCGGCCTCCAGAGCCATGTCCCCGCCCCTCCGGCCCCCGCCTCCAGGTGGGCCTTCAAAGCCCCCTCCTCTCTCCCCAGTCTTCTGACCCCTGAGTCCGCAGGGCCCTTGGGCCTCTCCTCCACGTCTCCCGCCCCCCTTGTCACTGCTGGCCGGGCTTCTCTCAGGGGGACTCTCCTGATTGGGTCCTGCTGGTACCAATAGACCGGAAGCTCCTCGTGGGCCGGGCTGGTTCTGGGCCTGCCCCGGTGGTCCCGGCGTGCAGGTGGCGCCTAATGGGTGCTCCCCTCCCGATTGCTTTCAGTGTCTCCCCGGCACTGCCCGGCCAGCGTGGTGAACGGCCGCTTCGGGCCCGACTTCCCGGGGACCCACTTCCTGGGGGACCTCCTGCAGCTCTCGTTCGCCTCCTCCCAGCGGGACCTGTTTGGGGACGGCTGGCTGGAGTTCATCGTCCGGGTGTACTGGCTGAAGGCGCGCTTCCTGGCTCTGCAGGTGGGCACGGGCGTGGGGACCCTATGGGCCTTGGGGCCCTCAGCCGTCAGAGGGGCGAATGGTCACCCCACCCCTCGCCCTCTTCTTCCTCCTCCCCCTTGTCCTCCTCTCCCTCCCTCCCTCCCTTCCTCCCCTTTCCCCTCCCCCTTCCTCCTTGTCCTCCTCAGGATTGCCTCACACATAATCCCCTGACAATCATTTAACACATTCGGGAGATGCTCAAACAGAGAGGCATGATGGGAAAAGGCAAGAGTGCTCATAGGGAGCAGTAGAGGCGAGCAGCATTGATTAAGCGCCTACTGTGTGCCAGGCTCTGTGGTAGACACTGGGGATCCCTGGCAGGGCGGGCTTCCTGGGGGAGGGGGCTATGGCTGGGAGCCAGGCTGGTCAGTAGGGGAGCTTGGAAGAGAGTGGTCCAGAGGGGGGAATAAGCAGGGGGGTTAGGAAGGGCTTTGTTTGGGGGGGTCACGGGCTGAAGGGAGTCAGCGCTGCTTTGGGGCTATCCCTTTGGCCCCCAAGTGGAGGATGGGGGACCAAGGTGAGTGGCATCCTGGTGCAGAGTGAGGAGATGGGGGTCTGTGCCAGGGTTGGGGCAGGGTCTGAGGGGGGCTACAGAGGAGAAGCCTTGGTACCATGGGGGATCTGGGGGAGAGGGAGAAGGGGGGGCCAGGGAGGCCGGGCCCTGCCTCTGGCCATCGCTGGGGGAGGGGCTGATGGTGCCAGGCGCTCTCTTCGTCAGGGAGACATGGACCAGGCGCTGGAGAACTACGACATGTGCACGGAGCTTCTCCAGAGCGCGGCTGCGGCCGGCGGCCCCTCCGAGGCCCGGGGCCCCCTCATCCGCCTGCCCAACCTCCACTTGGACTCCGTGGTCTCCCTGGAGGAGGTGAGCGGGCGTCCTGAGCCTGGGGCACCTCTGCCCGGCGCTCCCGTCCATCTCCCGTCCCCGCGCTCTGCCCGGAGGCCGCTCCAGGGCCCGGGAGCTTTTCCCAGTTCTCCTGTTCCTCTGGAAGACGTCGCCTCCCTTTGGTCACTCGGGCTTTCACACGGCCAGTCCTTCTTAGGAGGCTTAGCCCGTGCTTAATGACGTGGCTCCCCAGGGGCCATGAGTGGGCACCCTGAGAGGCTGCAAGCTGGGCACCCTGTGGAGCTGTGGGGTGGGCACCCCGAGGGGCAGCTGACTGGGCACCCCGAGGGACTATAGGTAGCTACCCTGAGGGGCAGCTGACCAGGCACCCCTGGAGGGCCATGGGCGGGCACTCTGGGCAAGCTCTGACCACCCACCCTGCCCTTGGCCCTGACCTTTTCAGATCGATAAGAACTTGAAGTCCCTGGAACGCTGCCAGTCCTTGGAGGAGCTGCAGCGGCTCTACGAGGCCGGGGACTACCAGGCCGTGGCCCACCTGCTGCGGCCCACCCTGTGCCTCAGCGGCTACGACCGCACCAAGCACCTGGAGTTTGTCACCTCCATCCCGGAGCGCCCGGCCCAGCTGCTCCTGCTGCAGGTGAGCCCCGGACCCAGGAGCCTTGGAGGCCATTGGGCTTTGTGTGGCATCCCTGGAGAGTGAGTGTGCACGTGCGCGTGCGCCAGCCCAGAGCCTGGGACCCCCGCCCAGACAGAAGACCATTTCCCCTGGGGAGCTCCAGGCAGGACGGGAGGTGCCCCCCCCATCCAGACCCTCTGGCCTTGCCCAGCCCCTTGCCCTGGGTGTGTAGCACTGGGTCAGCCATTGGGCCCCATCTCTGCCCCCCGTGTTCCAGAGGGGCCCCAGCTGCGGGCTCCTTCTCCGACGTGGCCCCCGCTTCCTCTCTAGGACGCCCTGCTCAAGCTCAAGGACTACCCGCGCTGCTTCGAGTGCTCTGAAGTCGCCCTGCACGAGGCCATCCAGCAGATGGTCAACCTGACGGACGCCTCGGCCAAGGAGGAGTGGGTGGCCACGGTCACTCAGCTGCTCCTGGGCATCGAGCAGGCCCTCTCTGCGGACAGCAGCATCCTGGACGAGAGCCTGCGCACCCCTAGCCTCATCCGGCTCACCAACAACCTCATCCAGGTGGGTCTGTCTGCGCCGGGGCCGCGATCTTCAGTCGTGTCTAAGACACGGGGGCTCCTCCGGGCCAGGCCCGGTAAGCCCGGGTCCCTTGTCTGACTTGACTTGGGGCTCTCATCGGCCTCCTGGGCCGGGGACTCCAGTCTGCGGACATCTCCAGCTGGACAGGCAGGGACCATGTGGAGTGCAACAGGCTGCAGGTGAACCTCCTCCTCCCCCCCATGCATCTGTCCGACTGCCCCATAGCAGCTCCCCTGGCTCCCGGCCTCCTTGTCCAGCCTCTCACGTCTGGGGTGACCGTGGCCGCCTTCTCCTTAGCATTCCTCCCTGGCCGCTGACCTCTCAACTGCCAGAGGGAATCCCAGGAAAAGAGACCCAGGTTGGGCCTGGAAAGCCCCCTCCCCACTCCCTGGCCGGCCCGGGCTCCCACTTCGCTGCTCTCCTCCCAGCGGATACTCCCTCGTTTTCCTTCTGCGCTGACTTGGCGGTCTGCGTGCCCAGGCCGGAAGCTTGGTGCACGTGCCATGGGCAAACCCAGAATCTCAGGAGCACGCTGGCTTGGCAGACAGCCTTGTGCCCATCATTCCACTGCATCTTCCCCACGGTGCTGAGAAGCAGGGGCAAGTATGATCCCCATTTTACAGATGGGGAAACTGAGGCAGACTTGTGCACAGCTGGATTTGAACTCACAGCAGGCTCAAACTTTTGTGCCTAGAGGCCACTCGTCACATGTGACAGTGACAGTCTCTCGACATGGGGACAGTTTGGACCGGGCATTCAGTTTGGGACCAAAAGATGAAATATCATGGGGATAAATGTAAAGTCTTAAAGTCTCGGACTCAGTCCTCACCTTAAGGTGTAGAGAAGATGTGGTTCAACAGGACGAGTCCTAGAAAAAGATATAGAGGATCTTAGTTACTTAGGTTACCGAGTCTCATGACCAGCAAGGTGGTGGACCAGATATTTTCTCTGAAACCTCCCCAAACCAAATAGAAAAGGAAAAGATCAAGGAACTGACGGGGCGTTTGAACATCAAGAAATAGATGGAACTAGTGGAAAAGAGGAAATCTTAAAAATCAGTTTGCAAATAAATCAACTCCCATCAAAATGAGAGGGAAAGTAAAAACAAGGTCTTTGAAAAGGCCAGTCCCATGGAGAAATCCTGAGTTACACAGAAGAGAGCAGGCAATCAAATCAGAGTCAGAGCCGGATTAGAAGGAGCAGAAAGAAGAATCGGGGCACCTTGGCATAGTTACATGAGAATAAAATTACCCAAGAAACCAAGGAATAAAAACTAGCTCTAGAAGGCTGGCTCGAGGCCTTCAGCACCCTGATTCTGGAAAAGGAAATGACTGATGGGTAAAGGAGCTCGCCGGGGGAAGAGGGGAACAGATGCCTGGACCCGATGCGTTTCCAGGAGAAAGGTTCGTGACTTTTAGGGAGCAGCTAGCATCCGTGTTCCACAAATTATTCTTAAAAACAGAGAGTGCCCTGCCTTTTATGAGACAAATAAAGAACTAATACCTAAACCAGGGAAAGATAAAACATGGAAAGAAAACGATAGACCGATATCATTAACGACCATCAAAAAGATTTTAAGCCAAGTCCTTTCAAGCAGGCCATAGTGATTTAGTCAAGAAATCTGTTATGAGCATGTGAGATTTATACCAGGGGTGCAGGGATGGCTTGACATTAGGAAGACATTAAAGCCAATACATGCAAAGCTACATAATATCTCAGTAGGTTCAGAAAAAGCCTTTGACAAAGGATGGCTCTCTTTTATGCTAAAAACCCCACAAAGTAAAGATATACGGGACGTTTTTTAGGATATCATAAAAAGCAGATGTGATATACATTGAGAACATACTAAAACCTTGGTCAGTAATCATGGGAGGGAAGCAAGCATTCCCAAGCTCCACATTATAATTTGATATAATTCTGGAAGCGCTAGCGATAGCAAAAGGACAAGAAAGAGAAATAAAGTCATAAAAAGTAAAGAGGAGAGAGAAAGCTGCTGCTGATGTGATAGTTCACTTAGAAAACCGCGTGGAATCAGCAGGGATACTAATTGAGACAACAGCTTCAGCAAAATTACAGACTACAAAATAAATCTTCAGAAATCCTCAGCATTTTTATATATTAATAATAATTAAAAAACACGAGAAGCGATTCTAGACTTCCAAAAAGCTTCCAAGTGCATAAAATATCAGGATCAACCTCCCAAAGCACACGAGGGACTTGCATAGATTCAGTGCAAAGTGTTCCTTAAAGAAAGAAAGAAAACACCCTAAATAGTTGGAGAAAAAGTCATTGTTCGTGGGTAGGCTAAGAATAATCACCTCTTAAGAATTTATGTTCTTTGGGGCAGCTAGGTGGCACAGTGCCTAGAGCACCAGCCCTGAAGTCAAGAGGATTTGAGTTCAAGTCTGGCCTTAGACACTTAACTCGTCTTAGCAGGGTGATCCTGGGCAAGTCACTTAACCACAATTGCCTCAGCCAAATATATATATATATATATATATATTCTTTATTTAGTATTAGTCAAATTGTCAGGGGGATGCTTTGCAAAGCTTTACAAGATAATAATATTCATTTGAATAAAATAAAAGAATCCTAGAATATCAAGGGAAGTGATGAAAAGGGAAACGGCTAGACAAGGGAGATTCAGGAACAATAGAGGCTGAATTGCCAGTTTTTGGTAAAATGAAACATAAATCACTCAGGAAAGTTCCTTGTAAAAAACAGTTGGGAAAACTGGAAAGCAGAAATGAGACTTAGACCTTGCGTGAGCTTCATATGTATCTTTATTGAAGTTTTTTTCAAAACATATACATAGATAATTCTGTAACATTAGCCCTTACAAAACCTTGTGTTCAACTTTCCCCCCCCCTTCCCTGTCCTCCTCCCCTAGATGGCAAGTAGCCCAATATATGTTAAACATGGTAGAAATATATGTATAAATCCAATATATGCATATTTATATAATTATTGTGCTGCACAAGAAAAATCAAATCAAACCAGAAATGAAAATGGTGAAGAAAATAAAATGCAAGCAACCAACAACAAAAAGAGTGAAAATACTATGTTGTCCACACTCAGTTCCCCCAGTCCTCTCTCTGGGTGTAGATGGCTCTCTTTATCACAAGATCATTGGAACTGGCCTGAAAAATAGCCACGTCTAGCAGGATTGATCATTGTATCGTCTTGTTGCCATGTATAGTGATCTCCTGGTTCTGCTCATTTCACTCAGCATCAGTCCATGCAAGTCTCTCCAGGCCTCTCTGAAATCATCCTGCTGCTCGTTTCTTACAGAGCAATAATATTCCATGATGAGCTTCATATATTTTTATTATTTTAATAGTATTTTCTTTTTCCAAACACATGCAAAGATAGTCTTCAACGTTCACCTTTGCAAAAAAAAATGTTCCAGTGGGTTAAACATGTGCAGTTCTTCTAAGCATATTTCTGGATTCATCATGCTGTGCAAGAAACATCAGATCAAAAGGGAAAAAAACGAGAAAGGAAAAAACAACAAAGGTGAAAATACTGTGCTTGCTCCACATCCGGTCTCCCTAGTTGTCTCTCTGGATGTGGATGGCACTTTCCATCTTACAACTATTGGAATTGCCCTGAATCTCCCATGAGCTTCATATCCAAGATCATGTTACAAAATGATTCAGGGAGAAGCATCTCAGACCTTTCCTGGCTGTGGAAGAGATGGAGGCAGCAACAAGATAAAGTAGAAAACTTGGATTACTTTATACCAGAAAATTTGTGCCCAGACAACACTAATGTATCTGGGAAAGAAGACAAGCGGTCGAGTGGAACCTTTGCTTCCAGTTTCCTTGATATCTGATATCCAAGACGGGTAAACAACGAGTAGATAAACTTACTGTATTGTAGATGACCAGCGGCTATTCCTCGACACATAAATGGTCAGATGGGAACAAACTTTTCTTGGAGAACCACTCCCAAGTGTTCTCAGCCAGTGGAGAAATGCTCTCAGCACTAGGGAGAGAGATACAAATTAAAATCGCCCCAAGGGTTCTCTTTACATCCTGCACAATGGCAGCAGTGACAAGACTTGGCAATGGCCCTTTAGAGGCTTTGTGGTAAGAGAGGCGCCCTGATGCATTGTTGGTGGAGCTGTGAAGGGACAACCATTCTGGAATCATGTGCGTGAGAGATACAGAGGGAAGACAGCCAAGGGAGCCGTTGACACCCCATGTAAATGGGCAAGCATGGCCCAGCCTGCCCTTGGCAGAGCCAGGAGGGAAGCAGCTGCCAGTCCCAGAGAGGCTTGCTTTCCTCTCGGAGCCCCAGTGGACTCATGGCCCGGACTCGTGTCTCGGCAGGTCATCGACTGCAGCATGTCTGTCCAGGAGGAGGCCAAAGAGCCGTACGTGGCCTCGGTGCTGCCCTGGGTCATTCTGCACCGTGTCATCCAGCACGAGGAGGAGGGCTTCCGGACCCACTGCCAGCAGCAGCAGCTGCAGAGCCCGGATGACAGTCAAGGTGAGGGCCTGGGGCCTTCTCGTCGTCCCCCCTGGGCCCGGCCCAAGCCTTGTCTCTGCCCCTCCCCCCGTGCTCTGCTCTGCCCTTGGGCAGTGCCCCGTGACCCTCACCTTCCTCTGGCCCGTGGAGGAGCGGGTGCAGAGGCTGCTGTCCCTTCACGGCCCAGACGGAGGCTGGTGAAACCTATTGGGGCCTTGCCCGACCTGCTCTTTGTAGGGGCTCTGAGGCCTTCCCCGAGACGGGCAGCTTTGCCAGGATGCCCCTTCCCCTGAGGGAACCCCCTCTGCGACCATACACTTGTAGCCCTTTGAGCCTGTATTGGGCACGGGGTGGCTGCCTCTCTGAATCCATGAGCAGCGCCACCTGCTGGGCCCCCGGCAGCCGGCCCTCCTGGCTTTGAGAACCAGAGACCCTGCCGGAGGGGGGCTGCTGCCCAGCGAGGAGCCCCTTCCAAGCCCTTCCAAGATCCCCAAAACCTGCCTAGGAGGGGGCCCTCAGCCAGGGAGTGTCTGACCCTCCCGTCTCCACGTCTGCCCTTTGACCCTGCCACTCCCAGGGCAGGTGGGGTTGTGGGGGTCCTTCCGGGCCTTTTCTGTCTTTGTCTTGCTTTATTTGGTTGGGGGGGGTAAGAGGGAGGGGGGCCAGGGGGCGCACCCCTCACTACCCCGCCCGCCGTCCTCTCCTGCTGGCAGGGAGACCCGACACCCCCCTGCTCCCGTCCTCGCTCATGCTGCTCAACACGGCCCACGAGTACTTGGGGAGGAGGTCGTGGTGCTGCAACTCCAACGGGGCCCTGCTGCGCTTCTACGTGAGTGTGAGGGGGGTGATGTGTGAGTGTGCACGCGAGGGTGGCCCGTGCCCGTGTTTCTCGGTGTGGCGGGAGCGCGCACGTGTCGGGGCCGCCGGGCCAGGGGGCGGGGGCGGCTGCGGCCGGCCTCCCGGTGACGCGGCGCCCGGTCCCAGGTGCGAGTGCTGCAGAAGGAGCTGGCGGCCTCGGCCTCGGAGGACACGCACCCGTACAAGGAGGAGCTGGAGACGGCCCTGGAGCAGTGCTTCTACTGCCTCTACAGCTTCCCCAGCAAGAAGAGCAAGGCGCGCTACCTGGAGGAGCACTCGGTGCAGCAGGTGGGGCCCCGCCCCGTCCTCATGGTCACGCCCCCATCGCAACCCAACCTCCTGGCCCCGCCCTCACATCATAGTCCCGCCCCGTCCTCGTGGCCCCGCCCCATCCCAACCCAATCTACTGGCCCCACCCAACCTCCTGGCCCCGCCCCGTCCTCACTGCCCCTCTGCCCCTTCCCTGCAGGTGGAGCTCGTGTGGGAGGACGCCCTCTTCATGTTCGACTATTTCAAGCCTAAGACACTCCCGGAGTTCGACAGCTACAAGACCAGCACGGTGTCGGCCGACCTGGCCAACCTCCTGAAGAAGGTGGCCACCATCGTCCCGCGCACCGAGAAGCCCGCGCTCAGCCTGGACGACGTCTCGGGCTACATCGAGGGCACCCTGAGCAAGGTGGGCCACGGGGAGGGAGGGGCGGGGCGGGGCCGCTGGGCAAGGGGAGGGAGGGGCGGGGGCGGGGGAGCACTCAGCACTCAGGGCCGCCCGCAGGTGCCCTCGCTCCCGGAGGGCGCAGACCGGTCCCCGCCGGCGGTGAACGAGCTCTACTACCTCCTGGCCGACTACCACTTCAAGAACAAAGAGCAGTCCAAGGCCATCAAGTTCTACATGCACGACATCTGCATCTGCCCCAC
>JAJPUD010017575.1:16106-30941 GCA_023553655.1 Myrmecobius fasciatus
CAGGGGGAGCAGCTGCAGCCGCGGGGCGGGCCCCTGGCCGGGCGCCCGGATCCAGCTCCGGCCTTCTGTCACTCCTCCGCCGTCTGCCTCGGTCTCCTCACCTCTAAAATGGGGATCCTGCCCCCCCCCCGGGCTGGCACACAGTAGGGGCTTATTATGACTTTTGCCCATCTCTGCAGGGGAGGGGGAACGAGGGCTTTTCTCCATCCCCCACCGGCCCCTCCAAGGGTCCCGGGGCGGCTTCCGTGGCCCCATTTGTGCCCCGAGCTTTGGGGATTGAGGAGCTCCCCTCTGCCCCTCTCAGGGTGGGGGGCTCACGTGCAGGGGCGGGCAGGGGGTCTGAGGGCCCCACCGCCTGACTCTGAGCGAGCCCCCTCCCCCCCCACAGAACCTGCAGTGGGCCCGAGACGTGTTGCTAGGCAGCAGTATCCCGTGGCAACAGCTGCCGCACATGCCGGCCCAGGGCCTCTTCTGCGAGAGGAACAAGACCAATTTCTTCAACGTAAGTAGCCGCTTCTGACGGGGAGGGGCTCGCACTCGGAGCCCGGGAGGGGGACCCAGGCGCGCCTCGTCTGCCCCCGGGGGGCTCGCCTTCTTTGTGCGCCGGCCCAGGCGTGGCGGGGTAGTGAGCGCCTTGGGAGAGGGGGCATCCCCAAGCTGAGAGGCTGAGGAGGGGGCGCTCAGGGCTCCCGGGCAGACGGGGACAGAAGAGAAGCCTGCGGCCTGTGAAAGCAGAAAGGGGACCCCGGAGGGGGGGGGCCGGCCCCCAGCACACCTTGGGCCTCCCACCTAAGGGACCGGGCCAGAGGGACTGTAGAGGCCACGTGGGGGCGCCGCCGTCGCATGACCCGGAGCCGGGAGGGGCTGGGAGGGCACAAGGGGGTGCCACAGGCAGGTCACTTCACCTGCTGCTGCCTCAGTGTTCTCATCTGTGAAATGGGACGGTGGCAGCACAAGTCCCGGGACATTGGGGCCGTGTGGGATGCAGCGCTGGGCGCCCATTGTCAGCGGCTCGCCCTGGGCCCTGAGAAGCGCCCCGGCTGTTTCTCCTCAAGCGCGCAGGTCTGACCTCAGACGGTGGGGTTTGGGTCGCGCGGTTCTGGCGGAGAGTGGTCTGAAGCTCCTTCGCCAGCCTGGTGGGCGGCCCTGGCGCTCTGGTCAGCTGCGAGGCCGTTCTCGGGTTTCTTGGCTAGTGCGTCCTCTGGTCCGCCCTTCTGTCCAGTCTAAGCCAGGCTCGAGCTGCTTTCCCGGCAGTTAAGGCCTGAAAGCACTCTGCCTCTTTCTTCTTTTTTCTTAAGAAACGTCGTCCTTGGGATTCGGGGTCTTTTGTTCCTCGACATTACACTGTTTTAAATTTATTTTTTTACTTTTTTCACTTTTTAAATTATTATTATTTTTTTTCCTGAGGCAACTGTGGTTAAGTGACTTGCCCAGGATCACACAGCCAGGAAGTGTTAAGTGTCTGAGACCAGATTAGAACTCAGGTCCTGACTTCAGAGCTGGTGCTCTATCCGCTGGGCCACCTGGCTGCCCTGATGTTAAATTAACAAAAACCTTTCAGCCAATCACAAAACAGTCCCGCTCAGTTAGATAGAAGCGCGCCGAGTGGGTGCCGGGATGGGGGCAGCGGCGTGGTCAGACCCTGGTCCAGAAGGCCTCGGTTTCTTCTCCTTGGAAGCTCGGCCCTGCTCTGTCCGGCTCTGTCTGGTGGTCACCCTCCCACTGTGGTTTCTTTGCTGCTTCTCCGGGGTTTTCTGAGCAAGCCGACGCCAGGAGGGACCCCGGTCTCTCTGTGGACCTTGGCGGTCGCGGGGCCTCGGGCAGAGTCCTGAGTTGGATGCCCGCGTGTCGGAGGCTGCCACACTTCACTCGGGATTCAGTGGGAATTGTACTGCTGGGGGTGTGGGCACCCTTGGGGCCTCAGCTTCCAGGCCTCCATTAACATGGGGAGCTGGCCCTGGAGGTCATGTCTTTCGTGGGCACTGCTGGCGTGCCAGGCTGCCCACCAGGCCTCCCCTCCCCCTTGTGGGCAGACCAGAAGCCGCCACACCTGTCGCCATGAGACCCCGAGACACCTGGAGGAGGTGGCCAGGGCCCCGAGCTCGCCAGCAGCGGCCTCAGGACAGTGGACAGCGACTGGGCTGCTGGGGAGGGAGTGAGGGCCAGGCCAGCCCTGGGGGGGGGGGGAGATGGGCACTGCCAGGGCACCTGCTGCCGAGCCCACAGGCCATCTGGCCCACCGAGGCCTCGTTTCTCTGTAGCCTTCCTGACCCCCCCATTTTCTAGGTCTGGTTTGTGCAGAAGCCAGCGGTGCCCAAACACTGCCCTTTGGTGAGCTCTCTGGGCTTGGGAGGGGGGGTGGCTGGGAAGGGGGAGGGGCCTCAGGGGGAGTATGTCCTGGTCCAAACTTGGGGACTGAAGGAGGTTCTGCTCTGGCCCTGGGGTCCCCTCCCCCCCATCTCAGGCACCCAGCACCTCTCCTGGGAGGGGCCCCCACTGAGCCAGCCCTGCTGGGTCCCCAAGCTGGTAGTGCCAACAGGAAACCAGAGTTCTCAGATGTGTGCTGGGCTTCCCTCCCCGGGGGAGGGGGGCGGGGGCGGGGGGCAGACAGAGACAGAGCAAGAGACAGAGACACAGAGAGAGACAGAGTGAGAGAGAGAGAAAGAGAGAGACAGAGAAAGAGACAGAGAAAGACAGAGAAAGAGAGACAGACAGGGAGAGACAGAGAAAGAGACAGAGAGAGAGAGAGACAGAGAGAGAGATGGGAGAGAGAGACAGAGAGAGGCCGGGGGAGATTGTTTCGGGGGGGGGGCAGAGAAGGGCAGCATCCTGCCATTTGAAGGCCGGGGCTGCGCTCTGGCTCCTTCCCTGCTGTGGGCGCTGCTCCCTCCCTCCCCCTCCTTTCCCCGCTCCCAGGCGCCGCCCCCCCTCGCTGGCGGGGCGGCCCCTGGGCGGGGGCCTGGCTCCCCCCTCCTGATTGGCCGTCGCTGGCCCCTGGGCGTCCTGAAAGAGAAGAAGCTGCAGGGAGAGGAGAAAGGGGAAGTGGGGCTGGCGGCAGGCTCGAGGCTCCAGGCTCGGGGTGCAGCCGGGCCGGGGAGGGAGGGGGGGAGGAGGGGAGCCCCTGGGCCGGCCCCCCCAGCGCTCCGGGAGCCGGCCCCTGAGCTCGGGGCCCTGGGCCGGGCGGGAGCCGCCTCCTGGGATGGTGAGTTCTTTCCGTGGGGTTTGGGCCGGCCCCCTCCCAAGGGCCTCCGCTCTCCCCCGGGGCTGCCGCTGCCTGGCCCGGTCCCGGCTGCGGGGTGGCGAGTGGCCCAGCGGGGATCTGGGGGGAGCAGCTAGAGGGAGGGGGCAGAGCTGGGCCACTGGTGGGCTTTGGGCTCGGTTCCGGCCACTCGGTGGAGCCCGGGCCGCTCCGGGGGGGTAGGGAGGCCCAGGGGGCCAGGCTGCTCCAGAGGGGCAGGGGGGGGGCAGGCTGTCAGCGGGGGGCGCCTACAGGCTCCTCCTTCACGGGCCAAGAGTTGGGGGAATCCTGGCGCTGCTCGGTGCGGACAGAAGGGGGGCACGCTGGGCCTTTTGCTGGAGAGGTGCCCGGCCTGCCCCTGGGCATGGACCCACGGGGGGGGGGGGCCCTGCTCAGGCTCGAGTGACCCTGTGGCCGGGGTCAGCACCCGCCTTCCCTCTGGAGGATCGGGGGGCTCCTCGGGCCGGGGCCGCCCACCTTGTCAGCGTTCCCGGCGCCCCGTGCGCCTGGCACAGGACAGGGAGGCTCTGGACGCGTGCCCCCCCACATTCCCATCCCATGCCCACGTGCTTCCTGAAGAGCGCCCAGCAGACCCCCCCTCGTGCTCCGGGGAAGGTGGGCTTCTCCGCCACCTGCTGGGGGTGCCCGTGTCCTTGCTGGCTCCTGCTCCGTCCCGGGGCTGGAGGGCAGGATGGAGCCGGGCATCTGTGCCCTGGATGCACCAGAGATTATCACCCCAAAGTCTGAGCTGCTGCGGGGTGTCTCACAGGGCGTGGCGAGCCCCGGGGGCTGGCACCCTCACGGCCCCCAGAGAAGGGACTCGGCTCCGGTTCACACCTAAGGTGGCTCTGAAGCTGGACTTGAACCCAGGTTCTCCTGACTCCGGCTCCCTGGGTGGTCCAGGGAGGAAGGACGAGGGGTTGGGTCGGGGGCACAGGGCCCATGAATGCCCCCCCCCCTCTGTCAGCCACATCCGGTCCTGGTCCCCCTGACCCCCTTATGACCCAGGGCTCCTGGGGACGACCGCCCCCCAGAACCCAAGGCTGTGGGGATGGGCCGCCATGTGTCCCACTCTGGAGCTTGGGGCTCCCGGAGACCCATCAGCCCCCCCAGATCTTCGGCAGGGAGGGTCCTGAGGGATCCTGCAAGTGATGGGTCAGAGGTCACGGAGCCGCCACACGGAGCAGACCGGATCCACTCACCAGGTGCTCCCGACCAAGAATACGCCGGGCTGCTCAGGATCTGGGGGGGAGACCCCGGCAAATGGGGGCTGCAGCAAAAGGTGCTGGAGTAACCTGGCGGGAAGGACGGGGGGACCCCCAGACCAGTCTGGAAACAGGCTCTGGGATTGAGGAGGATGGGGGGTCATTCTGAAGGGCTTGGAGCACCAAGCCAAGGTCCCGAAGGCAGCGGGAACCCCGGAGTTGGGGGGGGGATGGGGGGTTGTGGAAAAACACTGATCGGAGGCTGGCGGATCCCCCAGGAGCTCTGAGGAGGCAAGGGCTCAGGCGCCCTCAGGGCAGAGGAAGGGAGTGCAGCTGGGGGAGCCTCCGGGCACCCCTCCCTCAGGCCCCGGCCCCTTCAGAGCCCGGCTAACTGAAGGTGATGATGGGGCCCATGGGAGGCTCTGAGCACCCCCCACCCTGGGGGCAGTGGTCTTGGCAGGTGGGGGGCCGTGGCCCGGGGACCGGATGGGGAAGGAGGGCGGAGTCCCACGCCGCTCCTCCAGTGGGAGGGAGCAGGGCCCAGGCCTGGGCCGCCCCCCCCCCACATCGTCTCCCTGCTTCCTGCAGTGTCTCTGACTAGATCCCTGGCTCCTCTCCCTCAGTTGGCAGAATGGCTCAAAGGGGGAGGCAAAGGAGCCCGCCAAGGCCCTGAGCTCGGGGACCCGGCCCTCCCCACCGCTCCCTGTGCCCCTCTGCCCTTTTTGGGCTTGTCTGCCTGTCCACCCTGTCCTGTCCTGTCTGCCCGCCCTCCAGGAGGCACTGATTGCGAGGCCTCCCCTAGAAGGTCGGCCCCGGAAGTTCCCCAAGAGCTGGCACTCCCTGTGCCCCTCGCTGCCAAGGGTCCTCCCGGCCCGGCGTCATTTGCCCCTGATGCGCTTGGCTAAGCCGCCCACGCTTTGTCGGGCTGCCCGGACCCAGCCCGGAAGCTGTGCCCCGGCTCTCTTCTGGATCCTGGGGAGAGACCCAGTCTCCGGGACGGCCTCCGGGCAGACGCCAGCCTCGGCCAAGTTGCCCCCCTCCCCCGGCCTCTCTAACTAGCTTCCGCCGCCTTTAGCCCGCCATCGTCTCCCTCCGACTTTGCCCTCCGTGCCCACGGTGCTTCCGCCGACTCGTGAATGTTTACGCTACTGGGAAGAGGGGAAGGGAAGGGTACTTATTAAACCCCAACTGTGTACCGCCCAGCGGGCTAACTGGTTTCTAACAACAACCCTCTGGGAAGGCGCCGTCATTGTCCCCGTTTTATAGTTGAGGAATCGGAGGTGCTCGAGGCTGGATCTGAACTCGGGTCTTCCTGGCGCCAGACTCGGCCCCCTCAGTGGGCAGCCTCGTGGCCCAGATCTCTTGGGCTGTGTTCAGCCTGGGCCAGGCAGGTGAGAGCCCCCCGGAGAGCTTGGGTGCCCGCCCGGGCTGAGCCCCGATGGGGCGGGGTCTTGCCTCTGAGAACCCCCCCAAGACTGGCACTCTCAGCGCCCCGGGCACGGGCAGCCCTGCCCTTGGGGGAGAAGGCCACGGACTACGGGCCTTTATCCGGGGCCTCCGCCATCGCCCCTTCTCCAATCGGTCGCCCTGCTCTGTCCCAACACGGCGTGTGCCCCGGACCCGCTCCGTGGTCGCTCCCCAGCCTGGGAACGGGGGCTTCTCGGCGCCGGACGGCTTTCCCCCAGCGGGACGGAAGCTCTTTGCGGCCAGGGGCCCCTCCCTGCGTGGGGGCAGACGAGGTTCAACCTAAGACCCCAGAGCCTCGGGAACACCCGGGCAAGAGTCCCGGGGTTCCTGGGGCGCTCAGAGCTGCCTCCAGATCCTGACACCGGGCAGGAGCCCCCCACTGCGCCCCAGAACCAGAACAGTGTGTCCCCCCGAGGTCTGACGGGGAGGGGGTGGCTGGCCCCAGGCTGCAGAACTCCAATCTCTGCCGTGGAGGGGGGTTCTATGCCCACAGAGCCCTGCTTGTGCCCAGAGAAGCCCCTCGGGGGGGTTCTGTGCCCACGGGCCTGGGCCCGGGGAGGTCCCCCTCATGGGGGTCCGCACGCCCAGGGCCTCACGGGCCCGCCTCGGTTTCCCCGTAGGGCATCTGGCGCATCCCCGTGGACGAGATCGACCGGCCCGGCAGCTTTGCTTCTCACATGAACCGCTCCATCGTGCTGCTGCTGCAGGTGCTGAGCCAGCTCAAGGACTATGGGACCTTGCTGAGGGTGTCTTCCATGCTGCAGAGGACCCCCGACCAGGGGAAGTAAGGAGGCTTCTGGGAAGGGGGGGGGGGCGCTTCTTTCTCTGCCTTTGGGGCCATCCGGGGGCTGTCCTAATGCTGCCGGAGGCTGTGGGGCGGGCCCCCCCCAGTGCAGTGAGGGACAGGGGAGGGACGAGGGGAAGGGGGAGGGACCCGGGCCGTGTGAATCAGCGCTGGCGCTCGGAGCTCTTGGCGGGCACCGGGCCCCGTGTCAGTCTGGGCCGGGGACGCCCAAGCCCCGGCCGAGTGGCTTGACGTTGAGCATCGCCCCAGGAAATACTTGCGGGATGCGGACCGCCAGGTGCTGGCGCAGCGGGCCTTTGTTCTCACCGTGAAGGTGCTGGAGGAGACGCTGAGTGAGCTGACGGAGGTGAGGGCAGCCGGGCACTGCCCCTTCGCGTCCGGCCTGGCCCCCAGTCCCACTCGGAAGGGTCTTAGCAGAATGACCCCCGTGCCCTCGGGCCCCTCTGCTTTCAGAGAGCCCCCCCATCCTGTGCTTGTCCCCCCCCAAGCCTTCACACCCACTCTCCCCTGTCCCTGGCGGGCCCTCTCGCATCTGTAAACTTTGAGCCCCCTGTGTCCCCCCCCGAGCTCAGGCGCACCGTGACCGCTCTGCTCCTCCCCAGGGCTCAGACAAGATGACAACGGACGTTCCCAACAAGCCGAGCGCCGAGGACGGTAACGAGGTCCTTCCCAAGAAGCCGGCTCTGTCCGACGGCGGGGGTGGGGGAAAGGGGGCCACCCCCCACTACGGCCCCCTGGCCGTGGACCCGGCCGACCCCAGCGCTCTGAAGGAGCGTCCCCGGCCGGGTTCCACGGAGCCCATGGACCTGGAGCCAGAGAGGTTGGACGGGGTCGTCCGGCGCCCCGAGGCAGAGCGGCCCCCGCCCGCTCGCACCCCCAAGGACAGAGGGCCAGACGGGCGCCCCTCTGAGCTGTCCCTGGAGGAGCTGAGCATCAGCTCCCGACAGCAGCCCCCGGCCCCGCCGCCGCAGCCGCAGCCGCAGCCCCCCCCGACCAAGTGCTCGGGCCAGTCGGCTCCGGAGGAGGCCGGGCAGAGGCCCGGCCGGAAGAGGAAGCTACTGGATGACCCCGAGTCGGGGAAGAGCCTCCTCCTGGACGCTTACCGAGTCTGGCAGCACGGCCAGAAGGTCATGGCCTATGACTTGGGGAGAATTGAGAAGATCATGTCTGAGACCTACATGCTGATCAAGCAGGTAACGGGGCCGGCGCGGGCCGGCGGTTAATGCGAGTCTCCCGTCGGGAGCCCGGGCACCCGGAGAATGAGCGAGGAGGGGCCAGAGCCCCCTCTGGGGCGCTTACAGAAGCCCCCCGGCTGCAGTTAGGTCCAGTGGGGGGCCGCAGGTGGAGACCTCTGACGGCTCCTTTCCCCTTTGCCCAGGTGGATGAGGGGGCCGCCCTGGAACAGGCAGTCAAGTTCTGTCAGGTGCACCTGGGGACGGCAGCCCAGCGACAGGTAAGCAATGGAGGCCGGCCTGAGGAAGGGGCGTCAGCCCAGAAAGCCCCTGGCTGGGCAGCCTGGTTGGCAGGGCAGGGCCGGAAATGCCCTTTGGGGATGAGGTCCCTTCTGGTCTTCACTGCAGCCCTGGGAGGGAGGCGCTGTTCTGTGGGTAGACGGTGAAGTGACGCAGGGTCACTGCGAAGCCCAGAAGTGTCTGAGGCAGGGTTCGAACTCAGGCCTTCCCAGCTCCAGGCCTGGCACTCCGTGCCCTGTGCACAGCCCTATGCCCGGCCCGGGGCCACAGCTGGCTTCCTACCTTCAAGGAAGCTCCTGCACAGCATGGCATGACGGGTCCCTTAGAGATGCCCCCTGAGGGAGGGCGCACCATTTGGGCAGAGGCTGGTGGGCACCAGGGGAGACTTGGAGCGTGTGGAGAAGCCTCCTGTGTGATGGACCTTGGGGGCAGGGGCGTACAGGCCTGTCTGAGGTTGAATGTGGAGCCATGGGTCCCAGAGGGGCTGGCCTGCAGATGGGGAGCCTCCCTGGGGCTGAAGAAGCTGTGCTGGGCCCCGGGGCCCAGACTAAGGCCTGTCAGATCTGGCTACCTCCCAGGGTGGCGATGGCACCCCAGGGCTACGGGAGGCAGCTCTTCTAAACCCCCCCCACCCCCTGGCTGGGGTCTCCCTGCTCATGTGCCCTGCAGGGGCATCCCCAGCTTGGCAGAGATAGGCCTTGTAGTCTGTGCCCACTTGCTTTCGCAGCTCCACCAACATTTTGCTCGTGTGTCCATCCCTGGCTAAGGCAGTGTCCACCCGTGTCTAGAGCATGAGGTTCAAGGTCAGCCTCAGCCCTGGGCAAGTCCCTTTAACCCTGGGCCTCAGTATCCTCATCTGTAAAAGGAGAGGATTGGACTTGAAGACGTGCAGCTGCTTTCTCATGGTCTGCCCCTCCAGCCCCTCCCTAACTCAGCGATTTTCCGTGGGGCTTCCCTGTTGCCTTTGCCTTCACGATCCCGTCTCATCTACGCTTCTGCACACACGTGACCTGCCAGTACCTCTGTGTGGGCAGAAAGGCCCTCCCCCTTCCCCCCTGCCTCCTACACGACACTTTCGCTCCCTGCCACCTTGCCTTGAGCTGCTTTGTGTTTGTTGAGTTTGAATCCGTTTTTGGCCTCCGAGTCTCCAGCTCCCGGCCCGTGAGAGACTTGTCTCTGTGGACGGAGTGATCTGTCCCAGGGTGGCTGAGAGGAGGGGTGGGAAGCCTGGGTTAGCCAGTGTGCTGTGCGTTGGGCCTTCGTCCTCCAGATCCCAGAACTTGATCAGCCCAAGCTCTCAAGACGGCTATGGTGGCACTCTGGGCCCATTTTTCAGAAGAGGAACCGAGGCTCATAGTTGTGCCCCTAGTGAGCAAGTGTAGGGGGGTGGAATTGAGACTTCAGGTCTGGCGGGCCGAGGGCCAAATGAGGCGGCAGTCGGTACCCCAGGCTGCAGGGTGTGTCAGACTGCAGTGCTGAGTGTTTATTGGGGGTGGGAGAGGAGACAATCAGGGTCACAAATCATAGAATCCCAAGGTTTCTGTTAGAGGGGCAGGAGCTCGGCACCGTCTGGCCTAACCCAATTACATCAGAAAGGTGGAAATAGGGAGAGGGACCATCCCACGAATGGGAGACAACCTGTCTGCAAGCACATCCTGGGGAAGCGTCTGGCAGATTGTCCCGGCTGCCAGAAGCATTGAATGCCTAGAATGTCCCGGTTTGTGGCCGGGCTACAAAGGACTAAAAATGTCAAAGGGGTTTGATTCTGGAGGTCATAGAGAGTGCTGGGAACTTGAGGTGATGTAGTCAGGCCTTTTTTAGGAACATCTCTTGATTGGATTGGATTGGGGATTCATTTGGAGGCGAAAGAAATAAGGCAGGAAGATCCCTCACCCCTCACCCCAGCAGTTACCACTGTCGTCTAAGTGTGAGGTGAGGGCTTGCAACAGGGATGGGGATAGGATCGGAGGAGAAAAGGGGCACGAGATCGAGAGAAGCTTCAGAGGTGAAATGGACTAAAAATGAACCAGAGGTGAAATGGACCAGAGGTGAAATGAACCAGAGATGAAATGGAGCAGAGGTGAAGTGGACCAGGGGTGAAATGGACCAGAGGTGAAATGAACCACAGATGGACCAGAGGTGAAATGGACCAGAGATGTAGTGGACCAGAGGTGGTGCAGACCATTATACCATATTGGATGTGGGGGTGAGAAGAGAGGAGCCCAGAATGACTCCCAAGTTGGGAGCCTGAGGGACTGAGAGGAAGGGGTTGCCCTCAGCAGTGATAGGGAAGATAGGAGGGGGCAGTTTATGGGCCGGCGGAAAGTGTTGCCCTTTGCAGCTGTTGCTTGTCCTGAGTGAGAAAAATACTTGCCCTGATGTATATCAGTGTAGCTTAGACTCCAGGTTATCTTGGAAAAGTGTGGTTGGGAGGAAAAAAAAAGAGACTCAGAAAGCATCTTGTGACTCTCACGACTGCTTTCCATGGCTGGGGGCAGGAAAGTGAAATCAACTGAAGTCAGGAGAGAAAGAGCCCCAGGCTCCCCTCTTACTGGGAGGCTCCTCACTCCTCCAGCTCCATCCTGCCCATCCCCTCCTTAGTGTCCCTGGGGGGCTGTGGCTCTGTTGGGGTCTCCACAAAGGCAGGAATGGGGGACAGCCGGGCCTGGTGCTGCTCTCCCTCCTCTCAAAGACCAGCCATTTTGTTTGCTGTTGCTCTTCCCAGTTGCCATGACACCCCCTCTCTCCTGGAGGTGGACTTGTGGGCCTCATTAAAGCCGCAGTTTGCTCCCTCTGCCCGCTGCTTGGAGCAGTCGGGACTCACACAGAAGGAAGAGATGGGTTTCACCCTTCCTTCCTGACTGCCTGTCAGCCTTCCTTTTTCTTGTCTTTCTCAGCCTTTTCTTTCCAACCCTTCCTCCCTCTCTCCCCTGTTTTCCTTCCTCCCTTCCTACTTGTCTCCTTCCTTCTTCCCTCCCTCCTTCCCTCACTTCCTTCCTTTCCTCCTTCCATCCCTCCCTTCATTCTTTTCTTCCTTCCCTCCTTCCTTTCTTCCTTTCCTCCTTCCCTCCTTCCTTTCCTCCTTCTTTCCTTCCTCCCTTCTGTCCTTCCTTTCCTCCTTCCCTTCCTTCTCTCCTTCCTTTCCTCTTCCCTTCCTTCTTTCCCTCCTTTCTTCCCTCCTTCTTTCCTTCCTCCTTTCTTCCCTCCCTCTCTCCCTTCCTTCCTTCCCTTGTTCCCTTCCTTTCTTCCTTCCTCCCTCCCTCCCTTCTTTCCCTCTTTCCCTCTTTTCTTCCCTCCCTCCCTTCCTCCCTCCCTTCCTTCCTTCCTTCTTTCCCTCCTTCCCTCTTTCCCTCCCTCCCTTCCTCTCTCCCTCTTTTCCTTCCTCTCTTCTTCCCTCTCTCCCTTCCTTCCCCTTCCCCCTCTCTCCTCCTTCCCTCTTTCTTTTCCCCTCCTTTTTGCCTTTGGCATCCCTGTGTCAGACCCCAGGTGGAGTCCTGTCCGCACCGTGCGTGTGAGGGAAGACAAGGTCTGTGGGTGAATGGGTGACACTCTGGAGGTTGGCTTACCTGGCAGGTATTCAAGGTAGAAGAGGCTGGAGGGGGGCAGTGCTGGGGAGGGGAGGCAGAGCGGTGCTGGGGACGGATGTGGAGAAGGAGGCAGGAGGAAGTGGGAATGAGCCCTCCTCTGAGTGGTGGGTTTGGGCGCCTGCTCGCGCTCCCCCCGCGGGTCAGGCGGCATTGTCCCGGACCCAGGGCGGCTACGGCGGGGGGCCCCGACATCTCACGGCAGCTGTGGCCGTGGGGGGGAGGAGGAAGCCGGGAAGCCGCCGCCATCTCTTGTAACAAAGCCTGAAGCCGGGGCCTCTGCAGTGCCCCTCCCCCCCCGCCTGGCCATGGGCGCTGCTCTCGGCGGGCGGCTCCTGGTTTCCTTGGCTCCCCACCTCATCGGTTCACACTAGTCTTCCTGGGCTTCTCGGCGTTTCCTCGCTTCTCGCTGCCCCTCCCTAGCCCGTCACCCTCCCGCCCGGGTTCTGATGCTCGGGGAACGTTTCCCGGGCGAGCTGAATCTTCCCCTTTCTGCATCGCACGCTGGAGTCCCCACCCGCTCCCGGCCCCGGCCGTCCCGCTTGCCGATTACCTCAGAGTCGTTTTCGGGGCGCGGGCTGGCTCCCCCGTGCTTGTCACCCGTGGGGGATTTGCTTCCACGAGCTCCCTGCCTCTGGGCCCTCGTGGCACGATCACAGTTTAGCTTTGGGCGTTAGTGCTGTGGAGGTGGGCGGCAGAGGGCTGCTTCCCTCCTCATCCTCCCCGGGTGCAAAAGGGTTTCCGTCACCAGCAGCCTCCCCGTTCTTTTGGTGGGAAGCCTTGGGAAGAGCTGGGAGTGGCAGCCCCGTGGTCTGCTGTTGGAAGGGAGAGAGCGAGAGCCGTGGCCGGCCTGGTGAGCCCGGCTCGGGGAACCCCGAGCATGGGGCTCCTCCTTCCTCCAGGGGACCACGGGACGGACACTTGGCCTTGCAGGCCCCGGGCCGTCTTGCCTGCCGGTGGCCAGGCTGGCTCTGACTTTGGACTTTGCTAAGTCCTGAGGGGGAAGGCTCTGGGGTGCAGAATAGATGCAAACCCTTGTGGGTGTCCCTTCCTCGGTGGGTGGCCACCAGGGCCTCCCGGCCCCAGGTCCCTGACTGGGATGTGTTGTCTTGACTGAATTGCGGAGAACTTGGGCAAAGATCCACTGCTGGAGGACGGAAGGCGTGGAGATGGAGCAAAGGGAGACAGTGGGGGTGGGTGCCAGTCTCAAGCATCCCCAGGGGGAGGTGGGAAGACGATCCCAGCTCCCAAGACAGGGCTGGGGCAGGACAGGTCAGGCACTTTGGGATCACGGGAAATCACCTGGGCTGTTGCCAGGGATCTGATGGCTGGTAGGAAGTCCTGAGGGCTGCTTCCAGGGCAGGCTGGGAGCCTTTTTTGTGGATCCTCCCAGGCTCCAAAGGCAGTAGAGAGCTGCCTGACTGAGGAGGGAGTCTAGACGGAGGCATGAGGATCTGAAGGCAGGCAGGCGGCACCTGCTCACCGCCCTTCTCGGGACCAGGCAGGAAGCCAGAGTCGAGGCTCCAGGGCCAGGCTCTTTACTTGTATGAAAAGCCCTCCCTCGGTGCCTGGTTATTCTTACTTCACACCGACTTCTGACCACATTGCTCCACTGGTTCTCCAATCCTTAACAGATGAGAGCAAACGGGGAGGACGATTCCCCCTTTGTGAAAGGGAGGGAGCAGGAAAAGAGGCAGGAAGGAGCTCTCCTCGCACCGGTGGCCTGTGCTGAAACGCAGATTCGGCTTGTGGAGGGCATATGGCTCTGTGCAGAGCACAGGTTGGCAGGGGAGTGTGAAATCCATGCTTGCTGGCAGAGAAGCATGTTCCATACGATAGTGTCAGGAGGGCCTGAGTTCTCACTGGCCCCAGATCGTCCCTAGAGCCGGGCAGGTTTCTTTACTGTCACTTGCCTCAGTCTCCATCTGTCAGATGGCCCTTAAAAATCACTCCCTCAAGCTGGAGAGTGACTGTCCTCCCTGCCTCTTATCTGATCTCCAGAGAAAGGTCCTGACATGAAATCCCCCACCTCACGATCTGAAGGAATGAACAAGCATTCATTACTTAGGGTTTGCCGTGACCTGACCCACAAAAGCAAAGGCCTTCCTGCTAGACTCGCAGAGGCACGTCGTGGTGAGAGAGTCACCAGGACAGCCAGTCTTGTCTTAGGGGACCGAGCTGACACATCTTTTCCCAGGAGTAAAAGAGTTGATTAAATTTTGGTTCTGGAGCTGGGACTGGAGGAGGAGTGGATAGCTTAAGCTGGCTCTACTCCAGGTGGGGTCAAGGAGGACACTGAGGTAGTCACTCCTCACTTTGGGAGCTCTAGGCATGAAGGGGACAAGCCATGCATGGAGACTGATGCCATGACGAGGCACAAATGTGGTTTGGGCTCTAGTTCTCCAGAACTGCCCTCTCCGGAAGTCACCAGGTTCCCGAGTAGCCAAATCCATGGTCTTCTGTCCATCCTCATTCTTCTTGGTGGCCTTTGCACTGCAGATCCCTCTCCTCTGAGGTCCTCTCTTCTCCCTGGGTTCTCAGGACACCGATTCTCTCCTGGTTCTCCAATTTCTGCTTCTCTGTGGGGTTTTCTCTCAAGTCATGGCTCTTAACTCTGGGTAGCCCCAAAGATTCTGTTCTGGGTCTCCTTGTTCTCTTAGTAATCTCTTGAATTCCCTTTTTTTTTTTTTTTCCTTGAGTTCCCTTTTAATGATCATCTCAGTGCAGATGATTTCCAGACCGATATTTCTAGCCAAGCTCCAGTCTCCTATCTCCAGCTCTATTGAACGTTTCAAACATGGTGTCCCAGAGACATCTCAAAGGTTCATGGTGTCTAAAAGGCAACTGATTAACTTTTCCCCAAAATTGCCCCCCTCTCCCAAACTTCTCTGACACCCTCCTCCCATCCTCAGGCTCTCAACCTAGGAGTCATCCTGGATCCTCTCTGTCCCTCATCCAGTCTATGGCCAATACCTGTCTATTTCCCCTCTGTTACATCCCTGGTCCATCTCACCTCTGCTCCATCTCTGGTCCATTTCCTCTCTGTACCACCTCTGGTCCATTT
>JAJPUD010017576.1:0-11021 GCA_023553655.1 Myrmecobius fasciatus
GAGCGCAGGTTGAGAGCATCCGTACGCCAGCTCCCCCGCGGGCAGTCGGCGCCAACGCCAGTCGCTCCCTAATGTGAGGTGAACTTTCCGGCCCTATGCCCTTTCTTCTCCAAGGAGAACAGGATATGAATGTATAGAGATATATACACATTAACATAATTCTATACAGACATTATTAATGATGCAGTCAGACTTCTGTGGTAAGCTCCTTTTCCAATCGCGACTTTGGTGGGCCAAAGTCCACTTACAAGGCAACAGGTTTGAACTTGGGGAACATGTGAAAAAGCCACTCCCAGGACACCCCAGGGCCCATCTATTTGGCCCCCTGCACAGGCCTGGTCTCTAACAAGCGGGGTCCAGCTCTGTCACTAGCCAGGCGACAAAGCCGCCTTGAGCCCAGGTAGGAGGCCTAAAATGGTGCCAGTGGCAGCGTGGACTGGAGGGACAGTAGCTCCTGCCTTTTGGAATCGCCATTGGTGAGCGGATTACTTTTAGGACTGCAACCAAAGCACTGGGGGAAGAGCGTCAAGTTCCCCAGGCCTTTCCCTGAGCACAGGGAGGGCACTCCCTGCCTGCCCTTCATACACCACCCAGGGCACACTGCTGTTCAAAGGCGGGGGATCCCCGACCCCCAGAGCCTCGACTTCTTTTCTTCAGTGGTTTTGTCCCTAAGTTGAGACAGAGAAACACAGGTAGGTTTAGGGGCGATTTTTGGGATAACATATAGGGATATACTAGCAGAGGTAAGGGATCATAAAATATTGCATGTAAAAGTATGCATGTAGTCTAAGCTTGGTTGGAAACTAGAAATAATAGATGGAGATGAACAAATTCTTCTAGCCCATAAAAGTTTTGATACAGAAGATAGAATGTTATATAAGAGCAACCATAAATAAACTAGATTGTCTAGAATCTAGAATGAGGAAGAATAATAGTCCTTGAAAAGTAAGCTAGAACCACATTAAGATCATCTTTAAAAGTTATAGATATTTGTACTCCATTCTGGAAGCAATAGGGATTGTGCTGATTTGGAGGACCTTCATCAGTTGCTTTCCCTATCTCTAAGGATCTGATCTGACTGGCCTGCCTCACTCATGGCACCAATCTCTTCAGATATCCTCTCATCCTTATGTTTTAATGTGTTGGTTACAGATTGACCAGATGTTTGCAGCCTTCCCTCCAGATGTGACTGGAAACCTAGATTACAAGAATCTTGTGCATATCATCACACATGGGGAAGAAAAAGATTAAGGGTGGAAGTGGGGGTGGGGGTGGGGTTCTCCTGTTCCTTCATGTCTTCCATGGCTAGAAAGTGCCTTACCTGCCCACTTGCTCTGGTCAAGCCTGTATCCCTAATCTTACTCCCATTTATTAGCTGTGCTCACACCTTCTCCCATCAGTTAGTTCTATGGCACCCTAGTCCCATCTGCTCTGCTCCTCCCCCTCCTGGATCCTGACTCTAGTTTTCCTTTTACAAAATGAGATTTAAACTTGTCTCAATAAAGTGAAGTTATCACTTTGATTGCCTTGACCCCTTTCTGCTAGAGAGCATCTCAAAAGCTTTGCTCAATAAGATATGGAAATGGGCTATTTGTTTTTTATTTTGTTGTTTTTTCATTCACATCGTGATCATTATTTTTTTCTGGCCCTGCTTGTTTCGTTCTGCATCATTTTATATGTCTTCTTATGATTCTCTGTATTCATTGTAGTCATCATCTCTTTGAGAACAATGATATTTGGGGACCACCATTTGGTAAGCCACTCCCCAAATGATGGGCACCTATATTGTCTCTGGTTCTTTGATATCACAGAAAGAGTTACTGTGAACATCTTAGCATACGTGGGCCTTTCTGTTATTAACATCCATGAAGTCTACAAATGGAATGCCTTTCAAATGAGCTATCCTACAGTCACATTTGTTGTTGTTCAGCCATTTCAGTCCCAGCCTACTCTTTGTTCCCCCATTTGGGGTTCTCTTGGCAAAGATACTGAAATCCCAGCCTACTTTTTGTGACCCCATTTGGGATTCTCTTGGCAAAAACAATAAAGTGGTTTGTATCAATGAAATTGAATAAAGTTGAGTAGGAGGAAAAGAAGGAGAAAGAAGAAGAAGAAAAAGGAGAATGAAAAGAAAGAGAAGAAAATAAAGAAGAGGAGGAGAAGAAAGAAGAAAGAGAAGGAAAAGAAAGAGAAGGAGAAGAAGAAAGAAGAAAAGAAAATGAAGAAAACAAGATGATGATGATGATAATGATAATGAAAGAAAAGCAGGTGAAGAATAAAATGAAGAAAAGAAGATGAAGAAAGAAAAGGTGAAGAAAAGATAAAGAAAAGATGAAAAGGTAAGAAAAGAAGATGATAAAGGAAAAGAAGAAGATGGTGATAAAGAAAGAAAAGAAGAAAGAGGAGGAAAAAGGAAGAGGAGGAGAAGGTTTGCAAAAGACTGCATATATCATCTCACTTTAGCTTAGTAATAATAATAGCAGCTAGCATTTATATAGTGCCTACTCAATGCCAGGCATTGTGTTACATACATTATTTGATTTGATCTTCACAACCCCCTGGAAGGTAGGTGCTGTTATTATAATACCCATTTTTCAGTTGGAGAAAATGAGGCAAACAAAGGTTAACTCACTTGCCCAGGGTACCACAGCTAGGAAGTGTCTGAAGCAAGATATGAACCTGGGACCTATTGGTTGTAAGTCCAGAGTTCAGGAAGGGAGTTCCATTTTGGGTGCTATGTTTAGGGAAGAACATTATATAACTTGGGAAATACCCATAAGAACTTGTTCTCCAGTTCATGCCAAATGAGGAATAATCAAAGGAACCAAGATTTACCTAGAGAAGAGAAGATTTATGGGGAAACAGATAGCTAACATTTCAAGACTTCAGAAGAGCTAATTTTCAAAGCCATTCAATGTTGATAAAAGAATGGTTGAGCTAGAGCACCAGCCCTGAAGTCAGGAGGACCTGAGTTCAAATCTGATCTCAGACACTTCCTAGCTGTGTGACCCTGGGCAAGTCACTTAACCCCAATTGCCTCAGCAAAAAGCAAAAAAAAAAAAAAAAAATAGAATGGTTGAAGAAGATTTTTCTCATTCAGCAAATTTTAAACTCAGCCCTGAGCTCAAAAAAAAATCACAATTATACTTTTTCTTTTCTTGTTTTGACTTGATGGGTATGCACTGGTAATAAAAAGTATAGACACAGCACAGCAATACATGTGATACTAGAAATGATGTTGAGTTATAACTACAGCACAATCTTTGGTAGCTGAGCAAGAGTACAAAGTAAGGAGAGTGCCATTCTCCATCACAATTGCTCAACTCTGCTACAGTAGTGTGAAAGCAGCCATGAACAATAGAGTAATGAATGAGCATGGCTATGTCTCAATAATATTTAATTTATGGACACTGAAATTTGAACATCATATAGTTTTCAAGTACCATGAAATATTATTCTTTTGATTTTTTGTTTACCATCTAAAAATGTGAGTATCATTCTTAGATTTCTACTTGTACAAAAACTGGAGGAGGTACAGATTTAGTTCAATAGGTATAGTTTATCAACTCTTAGATGGAAAAGTTTGGCTGTTCAGTTCTGTCTCTTGATGACTTCCATTTGGAGTTTTCTTGTCAAAGACATTGGCATGGTTTGCAATTTCCTTCTCCAGTAGATTGTTACATATGAGGAAACTGAGGCAAGCAGAGAGAAGTGGCTTGCCCAAGATCACATGGCTAGTAAGTGTCTGAGACCAATAAGTTGAGTCTTGCTGACTCCAGGTCCAACACTCTTTCCATTGTACCTTGTAACTGCTCTGAAGACTGTATATGACTTTCTTTTTCCATTTAATTGTTTTCTCAAATACATGTAAGCAAAATTTATTGATATTTTTAAAAATCGAGGTACCAATTCTCTCTTCTCCTTGCCCCAAGAAGGCGAGCAATTTAATATAGATTATAAATGTGAAGTCATATAAAACACATTTCCATATTAGACATGTTGCAAAAACAAAAAACAAACCAAAAAAACAAGAATAGAGAAAGCTTAAAAAATTATGCTTCAATCTGCATTAATTTATCATCAAATCTTTTTCTAGCCCGGAGGGGTGGAGCCAAGATGGTGGAGTAAAGACATGACTCTCTGTGTCCTCCTCTGACTTTCTCTCAAATCAACAGCAGAATAAGCCTCTGAACTGATTTTTAAGTTAAAAAAAAACAGAAATATTTGGACTACAAAACATTCCTTGCAGAAGGTACCTTTGAAGAGCTTCATAGCAGGTCTGTTTCAGTCAGGCAGGGGCTGAGCAGTTTGCCAGATGCAGCTCCAGAAGACAGGGCAGGAAATAGGGTGGGAGTTAGCATGGCAGATTTTAAACACCTGAGGAGTCTATCTGAGGCTCTTGGGACACTCAGCCCTGATTACGGGCAGGTGCTCTGGCAGATCTGCCTTTTGTAAAAGGCAATTTATAGCCCATTGCAAATGCCGGTCCCAGTCCAGAGAGCCCAATACTGGAAAAGAAATTGCTCCAGGGCAAATTACCACAGCTGCTGCTTCTCTGCTTTGTACAGACCCTAAGTTTAAAAAAAAATGAGTAAGAAACAGAAGAGAGCTCTCACCATAGACAATTTTATTGAGAGAAAGGACAGACCCCCAGATCATGATGTTCCTATAGGCAAAACAACTCCAGAAGGGAGACATGACCTGGTCCCCCTTTCACAAGGCCTTCCTGGAAAACTGCATAAAGAATCTCAAAAGAGAGTTAGATGAAAAATGGGGAAATGAATTGAGATCAGTGCAAGAAGCCCTCCAAAAGAGATATGATAAAGACACTAATTTACTGAAAAACAAAATTGGTAAATTGGAAAAAGACTGCAATTAACAAAAAAAAAAATCAATTGGCCAGTTACAAAAGGAGCTAAAAAAGGTAATTGAAGAAAGTAATACATTAAAAATTAGAATTGAACAAATGCAAGTGAATGACTCAATAAGACTTCAAGAATCAGTCAAGCAAAAACCAAAAAAATTAAAAAATAGAAGAAAATGTGAAATATCTCCTAGGAAAAACAACTGACTTGGAAAACAGATCTAGGAGAGACAATCTAAGGATTATTGGACTTCCTGAAAGCCATGATGAAAAAAAGAATCTAAACACTATCTTTCAGGAAATTCTGAAAGAAAACTGTCCTGAGGTATTAGAACCAGAAGGCAAAATCACCATCGAAAGAATTCACCAATCACCTCCTGAAAGAGGCCCCAAAATTAAATCCCTAAGGAATATCATAGCTAAATTTCAAGACTATCATACCAAGGAAAAGATATTGCTAGCAGCTAGAAAGAAATAAGTCAAATACTGAGGAACTGTAATTAGAATCACACAAGATCTGTCAGCCTCTACATTGAAGGATCATAGGGCCTGGAACCAGATATTCTGAAAGGCAAAGGAACTTGGATTACAACCAAGAATAACCTATCCAGCTAGAATGAGCATTATTTTCCAGGGAAGAAGATGGACATTTAATGATATAGGTGAATTTCACTTATTTCTAATGAAAAGACCAGATCTGAACAAAAAATTTGACCTCCAAATACAGAAGCAAGAGAAGCATAAAAAGGTAAAAAGGAAAGAATTCTTGAGAATTATATTTCTACTATGGATATACTTAAAAGATTGGAGGTATAATTTGATATTATTTTGATAATATGAAAAAGAAAACTAGAGGTGGAAAGGCTATTATACTGGGAAAAAGAGGGGAAAGGTGGTAAAATAAGGTTTAAAAAGGAGGTAAAAATAAGGTAAAATCTCATGAAGAGGCAAAGAAAACCTAATATAATTGAGGGAAAGAAAAGAGGGAGATGAGAATTGTATAAATCTTACTCATCTTTGGGCTTTAAAAGAATTAATCAGACACATTTTGTTTCACAGAGAAACTTGTCCTTCTTTATACGTAAGTGGGAGGGAAAGGAGGAAAAGAAAGAGATAGACTAATAGAAGGGAAAACAAAAGAATCAGGGGAAAGGAGTAAAAAAGGGGGGAGGGGCTCTAAAGTGGGGAGGACTGTTTGGGGAAGGTGGACATCAAAAGCAAAATACTAGGGAGGGAGGAAGGGAAAAAGGGGAAAGGAAAGAGAAAAACATAACTTGGGTAAATAAAATGGCAGGAAATACAGAATTAGTTATTTTAACTGTGAATGTGAATGGGATGAACTCTCCCATAAAATGGAAGTGGATAGCAGACTGCATTAAAAACCAGAATCCAACAATATGTTGTTTACAAGAAAAACATCTAAAGCATAGAGACACATACAGGGTGAAGGTAAAAGGCTGGAGCACACTCTATTATGCTTCAGGTGAACAAAAAAAAGCAGGGGTAGCAATCTTGATCTCAGATCAAGTAAAAGCAAAGACAGATCTAATCAAAAGAGATAAGGAAGGAAACTATATTTTACTAAAGGGTACCATAGATAATGTAGCAATATCAATAGTAAATATATATGTACCAAGTGGTAATGCATCCAAATTCCTAGAGGACAAATTAAGAGAGATGCAAGAAGAAATAGACAGCAAAACTATAGTGGGGGATCTCAACCTTGCTTTCTCAGAATTAGATAAATCCAACCACAAAATAAATAAGAAAGAAATTAGGGAGGTAAACAAATTGTTAGAAAAGTTAGGTAAGATAGATCTTTGGAGAAAACTGAATGGAGACAGTAGGGAATTTACTTTTTCTCTGCAGTTAATGGAACTCATAAAAAGCTTGACCATGTGTTAGGGGATAAAAACTCTCAAAATCAAATGCAGAAAGGCAGAAATAGTAAATGCATCTTTTTCAGATCATGATGCAATAAAATCACATGCAATATAAGGCCAGGAGAAAATAGACCAAAAGTTATGTGGAAATTAAATAATCTAATCCTAAAAAATGAATCGGTGAAAGAGCAAATCACAGACACAATAATTTCATGCAGGAGAATGACAATAATGAGACAACATACCAAAATCTGCGGGATATGGCCAAAGCAGTAATAAAGGGTAATTTTATATCTCTAGATGCTTACTTGCATAAAATAGAGAAAGAGAAGATCAACAAATTGGGCTTACTATTAAAAAAAAACTAGAAAAAGAATAAATTAAAAACCCTCAATTAAATACCAAATTGCAAATTCTAAAAATAAAAGGGGAGATTAATAAAATTGAAAATAAGAAAATTATTGAATTAGTAAATAAAACTAAGAGTTTGGTTTTATGAAAAAACCAACAAAATAGATAAGCCTTTAGTTAATTTGATCAGAAAAAAGAAAGAAGAAAATCAAATTGTTAGTCTCAAAAATGATAAGAGAGAACTTTCCCCCAATGAATAGGAAATTAGAGTAATAATCAGGAGTTACTTTGCCCAACTTTATGCCAATAAATTTGATAATCTAAATGAAATGGAGGAATATCTACAAAAATATAGATTGCCCAGGTTAACAGAAGAGGATATAAATTATTTAAATAGCCCCATATCAGAAAAAGAAATAGAACAAGCCATTAACCAACTCCTTAAGAAAAAATCTCCAGGGCCAGATGGATTTACATGTGAATTCTACCAAACATTCAAAGAACAATTGATTCCAATACTACACAAACTATTTGAGAAATTAGGGACAGAAGGTATACTGCCAGAATCCTTCTATGAGACCGATATGGTGCTGATAGCTAAACCAGGTAGGGTAAAAACTGAGAAAGAAAACTATAGAACAATTTCCCTAATGAATATTGATGCAAAAATTTTAAATAAGATATTAGCAATGAGATTACAGAAAGTCATCCCCAGGATAGTACACTATGACCAAGTAGGATTTATACCAGGAATGCAGGGCTGGTTCAATATTAGGAAAACTATCAGCATAAGCAATTATATTAATCACCAAACTAACAAAAACCATATGATTGTCTCAATAGATGCAGAAAAAGCATTTGATAAAATCTAACACTCATTCCTATTAAAAACACTGAAGAGTATAGGAATAAATGGGCTTTTCCTTAAAATGATTAGTAGCATCTACTTAAAACCATCATCAGCAAGCATCATATGTAATGGAGACAAACTAGAACCATTCCAATAAGATCAGGAGTGAAACAAGGCTGTCCACTGTCACCATTACTATTTAATATTGTATTAGAAATGTTACCTTTGGCAATAATAGAAGAAAAAGAGATAAAAGGAATTAGAATAGGTCATGAGGAAACCAAATTATCACTCTTTGCAGATGACATGATGGTATACTTAGAGAACCCTAGGGAACCAATTAAAAAACTACTAGGAACAATTCACAACTTTAGCAAATTTGCAGGGTACAAAATAAATTCACATAAATCATCAGCATTTTTATATATTACCAACCAAGTTCAGCAGCAAGAGATAAAAAAAGAAATTCCATTCAAAATTACTGTTGCTAGTATAAAATATTTGGGAATCTATCTGCCAAGGAAAAGTCAGGAACTATACAAACTAAACTACAAAATGCTTTCTACACAAATAAATTCAGACCTAGTCAATTGGAAAAACATCCAGTGCTCAGGGGTAGGCCGAGCAAATATAATAAAAATGACAATACTACCCAAATTAATTTACTTATTTAGTGCCATACCAATCAAACTCCCAAGAAATTATTTTACAGATCTAGTAAAAATAGTAGCAAAGTTCATTTGGAAGAACAAAAGGTCAAGAATTTCAAGGGAACCATTCTGGAGAGCAATTTGGAGCTATGCTCAAAAAGTTATCAAACTGTGCATATCCTTTGACCCAGCAGTGTTTCTATTGGACCTATATCCCAAAGAGATCTTAGAGGAGGGAAAGGGACCCACATGTGCAAGAATGTTCGTGGCAGCCCTTTTTGTAGTGGCTAGAAACTGGAAACTGGATAGATGCCCATCAATTGGAGAGTGGCTGAATAAATTATGGTATATAAATGTTATGGAATATTATTGTTCTGTAAGAAACGACCAGCAGGACAATTTCAGAGAGGCCTGGAGAGACTTGCATGAACTGATGCTGAGTGAAATGAGCAGAACCAGGAGATCATTATACACGGCAACAATACTATATGACGATCAATTCTGAGGTCCATGGCTCTCTGCAACAAAGAAATGTCTCAAACCAGTTCCAATTGTTCACTGAAGAAAACCATATACACCCAGAGAGAGGGATATGAAATATGGACCACAACGTAACATTTTCATGATCTCTATTGATGTTTGCTTGCATTGTGTTGCCTTTCTCTGGTTTTCTTTTTTTTCTTGTAGATAGGATTTTTCTTACACAACTTGTCAACTATTATTACATTATTAACATGTAGTGGACTTCCTGCCATCTAGGGGAGCGGTGGGGACTAGGGGTAAAAGTTGTAATGGAGAGCTTTGTAAAGATCAATGCTGGGGAACTACCCATACACATGTTATACAAATAAAAAGCTTTAATAAAAAAATAGAATTTCAAATTTGGTATTAAAAAAAAGAATTTCAAGGGAATTAATGGAAAAAAAGGCTGATGAAGGTGGCCTTGCTGTACCAGATCTAAAACTATATTATAAAGCAGTGGTCATCAAAACCATTTGATACTGGCTAAGAAATAGATCTAAAATACATCTAAATGGGGTCATAATTTGGATATATAGAGTGATATTATAAGCAAATTAGAGGAACATAGTATAGTTTACCTCTCAGACCTGTAGAGATGGAATAAATTTATGTCCAAAGAGGAACTGGAACTCTTAATTGAACACCAGATAGATAATTTTGACTATATTAAGTTAAAAAGATTTTGTACAAACAAAACTAATGAAAACAAGATCAGGAGGGAAGCAATAAATTCGGAAATCATCTTTACATTTAAGGGTTCTGATAAAGGCCTCATTTCTAAAATATATAGAGAATTGTCTCATATTTATAAGAATTCAAGCCACTCTCCAATTGATAAATGGTCAAAGGATATGAACAGACAAAGATGATGAAATTAAAACTATTTGTAGTCATATGAAAAGGTGCTCCAAATCACTATTGATCAGAGAAACGCAAATTAAGACAACCCTGAGGTACCACTTCACACCTGTCAGATTGGCTAAAATGCCAGAAAAAGATAATGATGAATGTTGGAGGGGATGTGGGAAGGCTGGGACACTGATGCATTGTTGGTGGAACTGTGAACGGATCCAGCCATTCTGGAGAGCAATTTGGAACTATGCTCAAAAAGTTATCAAACTGTGCATGGACCCAGCAGCATTTCTATTGAGCTTATATCCCGAAGAAATCATAAAGGAAGGAAAGGGCCCCACATGTGCAAGAATGTTTGTGGCAGTCCTTTTTGTAGTGGCTAGAAACTGGAAACTGAATGGATGCCCATCAATTGGAGAATGGCTGAACAAATTATGGTATATGAATGTTATGGAATATTATTGTTCTGTGAGAAACGACCAGCAGGATGATTTCAGAGAGGCCTGGAGAAACTTGCATGGACTGATGCTGAGTGAAATGAGCAGAGCCAGGAGATCATTATACACGGCAACAAGAAGACTATATGATGATCAATTCTTATGGACATGGCTCTCTTCAGCAATGAAATGTTTCAAACCAGTTCCAATTGTTCAGTGAAGAAAGCCATATATACCCAGAGAGAGGGATATGAAATGTGGACCACAACATAACATTTTCATGCTCTCTATTGATATTTGCTTGCATTGCGTTTCCTTTCTCAGATTTTTTTTTCTTGTAGATACGATTTTTCTTGCACAAAAAATTATGTGTGGAAATATGTATACATGTATTTGATTTGTCAAGTATTTTAACGTAATTAACATGTAGTGGATATCCAGCCATCTAGGGGAGGGGAGAGGAGGGGACTAGCAGGGGAAAATTTATAACAGAAAGCTTTGTAAGGGTCAATGTTGAAGAACTACCCATATATACGTTTTACAAATAAAAACCTTTAATTAAAAAAAGGAAGGAAGGAAGGAAGGAAGGAAGGAAGGAAGGAAGGAAGGAAG
>JAJPUD010017576.1:11031-30475 GCA_023553655.1 Myrmecobius fasciatus
AAAGAAAGAAAGAAAGAAAGAAAGAAAGAAAGAAAGAAAGAAAGAAATTTCTTTTTCTAGAGGTAGATAGCAAAATTCTATTAGATCATTATATGGCTGAGAAATAGGTAAGTCATTCACATTTGATTATCATACAATATTGCTGTTAACTGTGTACAATGTCCTCCTGGTTCTGCTCATTTCATTTTGCATCAGTTCAAGTAAGTCTTTCAAGGTTTTTTTGAAAGCATCCTGCTCATCATTTTTTATAATACAGTATTCCATTACACCATAGTTTATTCAGTCATTCTGTAATTGAAGGACATTTCCTTCCAATTTTCAATACTTTGCCATCACAAAAACAAAAAAGTTGCTACAGATATTTTTGTACATATAAGTCCTTTTCCTTTTTTTTCTTTTTATCACTTTGGGATACAGACCTAGTTGTCATATTCTTTGATTGCTTGCACAGTTTGGTAGCCCTTTGGGCTTAGTGCTAAATTACTTTCCAGAAAGGTTGGATCAGTTCACAACTACCAACAATGCATTAGTCTTTATTTTCTCACATTCCCTCCAAATATGGCTTTTATATAGGACAAATGTGACTTTTCACAGAATCTCTAACTTGACAGAGATCTCAAAGGCCATTGAAGTCACTTTGAATGAGAACTCCTTCTACTATATCCCTAACAAATGACCACCCAGTAAGTGGGTTTTCTGCTGGAAAAGCACTTGCTCACAAGAAGCCACTCACTTTCCAAAGCCAAGTCACTCTAGGCTTCATTTTCCCAATATCTGCAAAATGAAGGACAAAGTCCAGATAATTACTAAGGGTCCATCCAACTCTATTGAAACTATGAAAAAATGAGGTTGACCTCAATATCTCAGAATTTCAGAATGGAAAGAGACCTTGAAGACATCGTCTCACCTACAGCTGAATAAGAACCCTCTCTACAACGTGAATGAATGAGTTGATGAAATATCATTTTTTCAAGGCTTGCAAGGAAAGAATAAATAAAAATTTATTTAGTTAGGATTTACCATATAAATAAATGAATTTTTATGAATGAATGAATTTAGGGTTTATGATATAAGCGAATGGCTCAGGAATACTATAGGCTTAAGTAGTAATTACAGGTAAAGACTCTGTGCTAATATCCCCAACAAATGGTCATCCAGTCTTTTGCAGTCTGGAAACACTGTGAGAGGAAGAACTCATTATCTCCTGAAGCAGCTCAATCCACTTTGGGAGAGCTCTCCTTGGTAGGAGATTTTTCCTGGTATCAAGATGAGATTTTCCTTGTTACACTTTGCTGGCCCAAGTGTTTCTGGGAGAATCTGTGAATAAAAACACCCACAGATTTATGAATAAAATGTTTATTTTACATAGCTATGGTACACACATGATCCAGCACATCAATATAAAGCCTATGTCGTCAATGGCTTCTTCTTGCCTCTGATATCTACCTTTTCATGCATATTACCCAATATATCCTTGAAATTGTAATTTTGTGCCACCAAATTACGAAGATCACTGTGGTCTAGAGGTTGGTCAGCTGTTTCAAAGAAAATGAAAATTAGCCAAGGTACTAAATAAGGGTTTTTTCCCCTAAAAAGAGGCTTTTTCTTTTCTAATCACCTCTTGCCAATGAACAAGTTTCTCAGACCTGGATGTCCCAAGGTTTCTTTAGGGGGATGTCATAAATTTCATTTCAATGCACATGTTTAACCAATGTTGGATTATTTTCTGCCTAGGGGAGGAGTGGGGAAGGAAGAAGAAAAATTTGAAACACAAGGTTTTGCAAGGGTGGATGTTGAAAACTATTTTTGCGTGTATTTTAAAAAATAAAAAGCTATTTAAAAATATATTGATTCAATTTGACAATTACTTATGAGGGCAACTCGGGGCATTGTGGATAGAGTGCTGGACCTGTAATCAGGAAAACCTGAGTTCAAATTCTCCCTCAGATATTTACTATGTTTCGGCAAGTTAGTTAACCTCTGTTTGCCTCAGATTCCTCAATTGTAGAATTGGGGTAATAATACCTCCCGGGGTTGTTATAAGGATCAAATAAGATATTTGTCAAAGACCTGGCACACAATAGATGCCATATAAATACTTATTCCCTTCCTTTCCCTTCTCCCTAGAAGTGACTTACCTAGTGTCACCTGCTAGTGAGTGTCTGAGGGTAGATTTAAACTCAAGACTTTCTGAGTTGTGTGACCCTAGTCAAATTATTTAACCCACTGTCCTCAATTTCCTCATCTGTAAAATGGGTATAATCATAGCACTGATCTTCTTAGGGTTGTTATAAGGATAAAATAAGATTGTTATAAAATGATTTGCAGGACTTAAATGGTTGTTGTTGTTGTTACTGTGAGCCAGACATGATGCTGAGAGCTAAGAATTAAAAAAAAAAAAGCAAAACGTAAAACAGCATCTACCCTTTGGTTCTTACATTCTATTGAGATATTCTTTCATCTAAATTTAAAACAAGAGACAGAGCTGCATAGTAGAAAAAAGTTAGTCTTGATTCAGGAGGCTCTAGGTTCAAGTCCCACCTCAGACACATATTGGTTTGCTGGCCTCCATAATGGCATCATGGATGTCCCCTATCTGTATGACCAGAGGAAACTTCCTCCATACTGTTGTCAAAAGTAATTCTAAAATTTCAAACAATTTTTAAATGCACGTGCTATAAAATTTAGTCGTTGGGATTAATGGAGGGGAGGCAGGAAAATAGGAAGTGAAATTCAGACTGATGATGAGAAATATGGGCAAATTACACACACATGAGTTCACACTCACATACACATACATCCTCACACATTCATACTCATATTTATACACATGCATACACATTCACACTCACATTTCCCCCCCACACTCATATTCACATACATATATATTCACATTCATATCTCATATACACCCACATTCACATTCATACACATTTCACATACATTCACAGTCACATCTCACACACTCACACTCGTACATTCACATACACATGCTCATTCTCTCATCTCATACTTATATATTCCCATTCACACATATCTCACACTCAATTCAGACACATACTTACACATATTCACATTCATATCTCACATATAAACACTGAAGTCTGATGAAATAAGATCCAACTTTTCTGGAAATTCTTGCCTGAAATGACCATCACACATTTCAAGTGGTTTTAATCTCGATTCCTTGGGCCAGTGCAACATGTTCACCCTGTCACTCTGCATTTTCACATGGAGATCACTAGATCATTTCTCTAGAGTTAGAGGGAAACTAAGAACTCAAATATACCTCTTTCTTTTTGCAGATCAGAAAACTGAGGCCTGAAAGGTTAGTCTCCCTACCCAAAACCACTAGGTAGTCAGTAAGCAGAAATCTGAACTCATATCTACAGTAAACCATTCTATTTTTTGGTGTTGGATAGGAAGTTCCTTCAAACTTTTCTCTGACTTGTTCTAAGCCATTGGTGAGACTGAGTAGTAAGAGATCCCAAATGTAGAGAAAAAAGAGAATACAGAGACCAGCTGCACCAGCCCTTCATTTGAACACTGAGGAAATGGGAGGCTAAGGAGCTCAGTGGCTTGCCCTGGGTGACATAGCCAATCAGTGTTTGAAAAGTGATTATATTTGAAATTTCTTTTTCTGATCATCCTTCCCAAATTTTGTTCTGTTTGTCAGCAAAACATCAGATGCAAAGGACAAAAGTCTTTGATTTTGTTGTTCCTGTTGATTTTTTTTAAAAAGCCTATGTGCTTTACTTAATATTTACATTTTTCCTATGTTTATTAAAAGACCAGAAGGAAATGGAAACATGAGAAAAGGCTTTGTGTGTGTGTATATATATGTCACAACATTACCTCCCAGATGTCATGGATCTCTTTGAGAATGAAGGACAAAAAAGAAAAAGTTGGGGTTTTTTTCCAAGTATGTTAGAACAAAAGGAACTGTTTTACATCTTGAAAGGGCCAGGGTTTTGGCTGAGTGATAATAGTAGCTAAAGCTAGATGCCTGTGCCTGACATGAACCCGACCTTCAACAAGAGACAGACAGCCATCCAGATCTCACCTGACTCCCAGTTATATCACCTTGGCTTTTTTAAAGCTACATGGTCATAAAGTTGGACAACTGCACCCCCTGCCCAAAATCTGATGTCAAACAGATTACACATATCTTGGGGTTAGGGTTCTGTATAAGATTTAAAGATCATAGCTCTAAAGCTGGGAAGGGAACTGGCCAATTAGGGCCATCTACTCATTATACAGATGAGGAAACAGGCCCAGGAAGGGGAAGAGATTTGATGTAAAGAATATAATGTAAATATATAGGGCTGAGAAGGGATCTTAGAAGTCATCTAAGGCAACCCTCTCATTTTAGAGATGGGAAAACTGAGGCAGAGGGAAGAAAAGTGACTTGTCCAGTCATAAAAATAGTAACTAAGGTAAGATTTGAACCCAATCTCTTTGAATTAAAGCCAATACTCTTTCTTGTGTGCCCTACTATCCTTTGAAATTAACCCAGTCCAGTTCAGAACTTGTAGGAAATAACCCTGAATAAATAAATGTTTGCTGAATTGACCTGACCTGACTTGAATTAAATTGAAATAACAAACAAACAAAAAAAAGGTTTGTGGGGCACAATGAAGTTGCCACACAAGGGCAAAAAAACAAACAGGAAAAATAATCATGTTGAAATGCATTTTGTTTCTTGCCTATCATGATGAACAAATACCTCCTCCCCTGGTCCTGGCCATAGAAATGAGTCTCCATGCTCAATTGGAGTTAGTTTTCCCACCATGGCTCCCAAGATGAAACACAGACCACCATACAGATTAAGGGATGGCACCAGGATGCATGGGGAGGCCCGGGGAGCCCTACTTACATTCCTCCAGTTTTTCACTTGTGCCTTCAGTCATCACTGCTGGGGTAAAGCCCTTGAGGGGTTCCGATAACTTCGTGAGTGGTGACCCACCCCAGAAAGGGTTTCCTAAAATTTTGGCTTTTGGGTCCTTTTCTTTTTCCAGTAAGCGAATGCAGGATTCCAACAACAGGAGAGCATTTGTTTTCTGCTCAATGACCCCTAGGGACAGACAAAGCAATAGATACCATCAAGTCACACTGAATTCTGGGAAATTCCAGACAAGTTGTCTGAGATGGAGAGATGAAGAGACCCCAGAAGAGGTGTGATGTACCACATCCGTTTTCATTTCAGAGAAACTAAGGCTCAGTGACTTGCCCACTATATTTAGATATGGGTTCTTTCCTTTTTCACTTCTGAACTCAGGGCCTTTTGACTTCAGGGCCACATTATTCACTGAGCTGCCCAGTCACCCCCAATGTTAGCTACTATTGCAAAAAAGATTATCCATAAAAATAAGATTTTTTAAAAGTCAAGTAGAATAGGGTCCCCACCTACCAAAGTACTGTATCAAATTAATGTCTGTGATAGACCCTGTCTCCCCTAAGTGTTCCAAAATTTTGGTGCTATCACAGTTGATCTTCTTGAACAGAAACTCCACAGAAGATTTGAGCTGGTCAAGAGTCTTGTTAATCTCTTTGTTGGTGTTCTCAATTCGGTTGGCATCCTCTGCAGTCTTTTTCAGTTTTTCCTACCAGAGCACAAAAATTCTCAATAAGAATACTCTTCCTTCCACTCTTGGGTCTTAGCTCCTGGAGAGCATGGAAGTAAATCTATGCTATAGGATCTTTTTCCAACAAGCCATCTGCTAGAGGGCATCAGGATTAGGAAGCAATCAATTACTGTTGATTAGAAAGGGCTCCCCACCAACACCAAAGACTTCCCTCTCAGCCAGAAGGTGCCAGCTGCCATATCCTTTGTTTTGTATTTTGTTTTTTTTTTCCTTGTGAAGGCTTTTTCTAAAATAGTATTTAATTTGCCAAATATATGCAAGGATAATTTTCAGCATTCACCTTTGCAAAATCTTATGTTCCAAATTTTTCTCCATTTCCTTCCTCCATCCCTCCCCAAGATAGCAAGCAATAGATATAAGTTAAACGTGCTGCCATATCCTTTGGATCCCGTAATTGGCCATTGGTGCCCCTAGGCAAGCACAAATATGCCTGAAGGCTGCTGCTGGGGAGAAGCCCATTGCCCACCCTAGTTACAGTTCTGGTGTTTTCTTAAAATGGGCAATCTTATATTTAAGGGTCGATCTGAATATAGAGCTAGACCTGAAAGGGTCATCTAGTCCAACCCTTTCATTTTGACAAAAAAGAAACTGAGGCCCTGAAGTCAATAAATTTAGTCATCAGATGCTCAAAGGCTGTGTCATTCACATACTATCTGTCTTGCCTCAGTCTCCTCATCTGTAAAATGGGGATAGTATCTTATCAGGTGATTGAAGGACAATATATGACGATCACTTCAGACCTCTGTCTATCCTAAAATAATCAGTCAGTTAATAAGCACCTACTATGTGGCATGTATTTATTGAACACCTATTATGTGGCAATTGCTAAGCACTGGAGACACAAAGTAAGTCAAAAGATAGTCCCTATCCTCAAGGAAGTCAAAGTCTAATGGAGGAGAAAATAAGTAAAATATATATACAAAAATGAGCTATATGGGATAAATGGAATAAAAAAAAGAAATCAATCCATAAACATTTATCAAGCACTTACTATGTGCCGGGCACTATGCTTAATTCTGGGGATGTCAAAAGAGACAAAAGTTGCCCTCAAGCAGTTTATAATCGCATGGAGACAACTAGCAAAACATACATACAAAAGCTAACTATAGACAGATTAAATAGGAAATAATTAACACAGGGAAGTTACCAGAATTAAGAGGGGGGTGGAAAAGGCTTCCTATAGAAGGTGGGATTTTAGCTGAGACTTGAAGGATGTCAGGATGTCAGGTGGGAGATCATTCCAGGCATGGAGGATAGCCAGAGAAGATGTCTAGAAATGTAGCATCTTGTTCAAAAAGCAGGAAGGCAGGCAGTGTCAAGGGATACAAAGAGATGGTGCTAGGGGTATGCAAGATGTAAGAAGGCTGGAAAAGTAGGGCAGGACTAGGGTATAAAGGGCTTTGAACAATTGTAGAGGATTTCAAATTTGAACCTTCAGGCAATAGGGAGCCACTGGTGTCTATTGAGTGTGGGAGTGACTTGGTTAGATCTGCATTTTCAGAAAATCCCTTTGGGGGCAGAATGGAGGATGGACTGGAGCAGGAGAGGCTTGAGACAGGCAGACTCCCTAAAAGCTGTTGAGATAATTACGGCATGAAGTGAAGGGGTCTGCACTGAGGGATTGACATCAGAGGAGAAAGATGGCACATCCTAGGGATGCTGCAGAGTTGAAATGGACAGATCTTGGCAACAGCTTGGATATGGAATATTGGGCTGAGATTCCAGCTCCCCCAGTCCATGCTTCTATGATGGATCCTAGGCTGAAGTTGCCATCATTTCCATGCCATACATCGGCTGGGAAGCCGTGGAAACTGGTGCTTTGGTGCCCCCTAATGTCATGTCCCAGATTAGCGTGGCAACCTTGCCATGTTGCTTAGTTTGGGGTTTTTTCCCCCCAGTCTTCTCTGCCCCTTTGTGACCTTGTTTGGGATTTTCTTGGCAAAGATACTGGAGTAGTTCATCATTTCCTTCTCCAACTCATTTTACAGATGCGGAAACTGAGGCCCAAGGAAATGACATGAATTGCCCAAAGTAACATCATTGACCAAGCTAAAGATTGTAACATCCACTGGTCAAGGGACTGACTAATTGACTGCCCAGGTGATTTCTATACCCACAACTGTTCTCACCTCCAATTCCTTCACAGTCTGTTGACCTTCTTCATCAGAAAGTTGCTGCTTAGATTTCATCAGGGAAATTTCATCCTATACCAAAGAGAAACATACTGAGAGAGGGATTACAGCACACTCCCCCTCCCCACCTCAATATCCTGCTAAAAGTAAACTTGAGTATAATTATGGATTTTATACTGTGTAATTATTAGCTTCTCAAGAAAGAAGTAGCAAAACTAGGAGATAGTGTTGCCTCCTGAAAGTTTGTTTATATTGCAGCAGCTTCCTTTAAGAGGGACACTTGTTCTTTTTTTCATGGGATCCAGAGCTCACAAACTTGAGGAGGCATCCAGTCTGATCCCAGTCTAGAGGAAAGTCTTGGTCCTTAATTTAGGAGACTCTAGTTTGGATCCCACCTCTGACACTTATTAGCTTATGTGATCCCAGGCAACTTGTTTCTGAGACTCAACTTCCTTATCTAAAAAGTGGGTATAATAGTAGCTAGCATCTATATAGTGCTTTAAGATTTCCAAAACGTTGCATATGTTATCTCACTTGATTTTTATCTCTTAGGGAGAGAAGTATTTTATCTCTATTTTACAGAGAAGGAAATTGAGGCAGACAGAGGGGAAGTGAATCCTCCAATTTCACACAGCTAGTAAGTGTCTGAGGTTGGAAGTGAACTGAAATTTTGCTGATGTCAAGTCTATTATGCTGTCCAATGTGTCACCAACTGTCTCTATTTTATATAATAAACTTGTCCTACATGGATATCTCTCCTCAGGTTCAAGTGAAGGAAGTGGCTTGTGTAAAATTTGAAAGGTACTAGATAGAGGCAGCTAGGTAGGTACAGCATTGGACCTAGAGTCAATAAGAACTGAATTCAAATGCTGCCTTAGACACTTTATAGTGTGATACTGGGCCAATTGCTTCCTTTCTGTGTTTCAGTTTCCTCAACTTTAAAATAGGGGTGATAATAGCAGACTTGTTGTAAAGATAAAATGAGATAACTGAAGAGTGCTTTGCACTCAAAACACTATACAGATGTTAGTGATAATGATGATAAATAGGAGTTGATATTATGAAACAGGAGTAAACTGAGTTAGCCCAAAGCAGAATAATTTAGTAATACCTCTAGATCTGGAAGAGACCTAAGAGTTGATCTGTCATAAGTACCTATTAGAAGATGAGAAATTCAGAGGCTAACTAGTACAACCCCCTCATTTCCTATATGAACAACAGAGATCCAGGGAAATAAAAGTGATTTAACTAAAGTCACAAAGGGAATAAGATTCAAAGGTAGGTTTTGAACCCCACCTTCCCAAAATGAGACAGGTATTTTGTGATAGCAAGAAAGAGATGGTAGAGATAGATAGATAGATAGATGGATTGATGGATGGATGGATGGATGGATGGATGGATAGGTTGGTAGGTTAACAGGTAGGTAGATATAGATAGATGTGAATGATAGATGGATGGATGGATGGATAGACAGATAGATAGATAGAAGAATGGATGGATGGATAAATAAACATGCAGAGAGCTGAATAGACAGAGGGATATAGATAATAGACATATGGATGATGAATCGATGGATGGATAGATATAGATGACAGATATAGATGGACAGAAGAATAGACAGACATAGATGATAGACAAATATAGGTGAAAGAAAGATAGGTAGTTAAGTAGATACATTTAGATACTAGACAGACAGATATAGATGATAGACAAAAAGATAAAAGACATATCAGCAGGTAAATACATATAGATAGATATGGATGATAAATATAGATGATAGATGGATAGTCAAATGGATGGATAGGTAAGTAGGTGGATAGACAGGAAGACAGATAACTAGGTAGGTGTAGATGATGGTAGATAGATAGATAGATAGATAGATAGATAGATAGATAGATAGATAGATAGATAGATGGATGAATGGATGGATGGATAGGTTGGTAGGTTAACAGGTAGGTAGATATAGATAGATGTGAATGATAGATGGATATAAATGGATGGATGGATAGATAATGGATATATAGGTAGAAGATTGAGATGGATTGATAGGTAGATAGACAGATATGGATGATAGATATATAAATATAGATTATAGATAAATATAAATATAAGTAAATAATAGCTAGATGGATAGGTAGATGGCTAGATATAGATGACAGATAAATATGGGTGATAAATGGATGGGTAGATATTTTTAAATCATTCTATTCATCCTTTTAACGACCTCTTTTTGCTGCAAGGCTGGGAATCTATAGGAGAACATGGTATTTGACCGCTAGGTATATTTGCTATTTATTTCATTTTGCTTAGTTGTGTTGTTTTTTTTTTTTTTACCCCAGGAAAGCTGAGGGTAGGAATAGGGCTGAAGGAGGAGGAAATCAAGAAATGACAGTGATATAAAAATAGAGTGTATCAATAAAAAAATAAAATAAATTATTTTTTCAACAATGGTATTTCTGACCTTGTCTGCAGACAGGGCAACAGTTTCCACCCCACCCCCCAATTACTGCTGTTCTGAGATTTTATTAATTTGTTGTTCAATTGTGTTCAACCCTTATGACCCCATTTGAGGTTTTCTTGACAAACATACTGAAATGGTTTGGCATTTCTTTTTCCAGCACATTTTACAGATGAGGAAACTGAAGCAAATGGGATGAAGTGACTTGTCCAAGGTTATACACTTGAGGCTACATTTGAACTCAGGTCTTTGCAACTCTAGACCCAGAGCTCTATGCACTGCACCACCTAGCTGGCTAGCTAGGGCATTAAGGAACCAACAGAATGATTAGAACTCTTGTCCAACATGTCAATTATCTCAAGGAGGTAATGTCTTACTTTGGAAAGAGCATTAAGAGCAAAGAACCTAGGTCCAAATACTGTCATTAACGATGTGACCTTGAACACAAGCTATTTTAATTCACTAGATCCCAGTTCTCCCATCTGTAAAATGAAGGGGTTGTATTTGGATAGTCTCATCAAGGCAGACTTGTGATCCCAGAAGGACTTGTGCTTTCCTTGCTGTACCAACCCAACAAGTCCTTACAGTCTTAGATAGTTGTCTAAGGCTCAGAGAGATCAAATGGCTTAATCACTGTCACACAGTGTAAGGGGCAGAGTTCACATTCAGGTCTTCCTACCTTCCTAACTCCATGATCAAAGTTCTATTATGCTTCTCCAAGAACACTTCTTTGCTCAATGTGGCCAAGTGAAATTTTGGAGCCAAGGGCTGTCATTTTCCTCCAGCATGGGCAAAAATGGACCCAGTCCATATCCTATTTGTAGAATGGGAAAATACGCTGACCATTGGAGGTCCTTTCCCATCCCAAGAGTCTGTAATAGTCAAGGCTTCTTTCAAGTAAAGAAACCTCTCCTAAAACATGCTAGCCAGCAGATGGCACTGCCCAAATCAGAGATTTGGAACTGGAAGGAGCTTAGAAGCCACTGAATCCAAGCCTTCTTTTTACAAATGAGGAAACTGAGACTCAGAGAAGTGACGAGATTTTCTCTAAGCCAGCTAATAAGTATTAAATGTGGGATTTGAACTCAGGGCTTCCTGACTCAAAATATAATATTAGCCAGGATGCCACTTGCTTCTAGGGGAGCTTGATGTTGATGAGTGCTGGAGAGGATTGTTTTAAACCTGCTTCCCTTTACAGACCATTATAGATCTTATGTGGATGGATGCTCTTCACCTCTTATCCCCAGCACATAGTGCTTGATCAGACTGTAACCCTGAACCTTGGGAGCCCCCCAGGGTGGGAAAGGGATCTGGGAAAGGGTAGAGACCTGGATACTCTGGATTTTCTTGTGCAGCATCTCCATGTCATTGTTCAGCTCTGTGACGTAGTTGAATCGAGCAAAGTTCTTTTCCTCCTCTGCCAGGTAGTCTTGCACCAGCTGTTCCAGGTCCCCATGCTTGGACAGCTTGAGCAGGCGCATGTGGGCTACCTCGTAGCTCTGGAAGCTCTCCCCCTTAAGCTTCTTTTGGAGCTTGCTGGCCTTGAGGGCTGGACAAGACAGTGAGCTCAGCCCTTGCTGGCATTTTCCCCTGAAGGAGAGCCTGCTCATGGTATGGGGAGAATCTATGGTCTTGAGAGAACATTTGCCCTGAGGGTAAAACCTTCACTTCAGGGAGAGGGGTGTCTCCCCTGAAAAAGAGCCTATAGTCTTGAGGGACCCTTGCCTCTTGAGGGAACTGCTTTCCTTCTCCCCAGAATGAGAACCTATAATCCCAACAAGACCTTCTAAGGCCTAATAGATACTTTGTAGCCCACCATCTGCAGAGGGGAGGCTTGCCTCCCTTCTTACCTGAAAAAGAGCCTGTGCATGCCCTGGTTACCATTTTCTACTCTTTTAGGAGAGAATCTACAGTTGGGAAAGACCATTTGCCTTGAAGAATATCTCTTGTACTCTTACAGTCCTGGAAAATTGGCCTCTATCCTCCTCTCAAGGAGCCCTGAAGGTCCCCTGGATACCCCCCAAGGCCCTGAATATCTGTAGAATGGGTTTCTTCATTTTTTCCCCAAAGATTTGAACCCTGGGATAATTACAACTTTCTCTTTCCCTGAAACCTATAGAGACCCACTCAATCTAGAGCAGGGGTTTCTAATTGTTTGTCTCATAGACCCTTTATATAATATGGTGATGTTTCTACCCCTTTTCAGGATTTTGCTATTGAGTCCTACCAATAGCATCTTTTCAATCATGTCTTACTCTCCATGACCCCATTTGGGATTTTCTTGGTAAAGATATGGACTGGTTTGCCATTTCTTTCTCCACTTCATTTGACAGATGAGGAAACTGAAGTAAATAGGGTTAAGTGATTTATCAGGGTCACATAGCCAGTAAGTCTCTGAGGCTATATTTGAACTAAGGTCCTCCTGACACCACCTTGTTGCCATACCCCTCGGGATAGTGTTTTTAAATACATAAAACCAAATTGATTATAATATGGAAATAGTTTATATATATAAATATGTATATATATACATACATATATATGTATGCGTATCTATACATACACATATATAACGTGTGTATATGTGTGTGTATGTGTGATTCCCAGAACCTGAGGTTAAGAACCCTTAACATAGAGGGCCTTCCTCCTTTCTCTATCCAGGGAAATCCTAAAGTAAGAGTGGTGGAGATTGTCCTGGAAAGTGGGGAAACTAGCTTAAGTGAAATCCATACACTGACCATGTAAGCTTTCCTTTCCCTCTATCCATGTAGAGTGTCATATCCTTACCTGTGGGTGTTCTGCCCAAAGGAATGTCCATTTTGATTGCTGAAACCTTACAAGATATCTTGGGGTTCACAGGCTAGATTTCTTTCTTAAGGATTATGTCTTATGCCCAAATCACCCTGGCTCTTATTGACTGGCCAATAGCAGGTCCCAGACCAAGCCCTATCTGGTCATTGTTTGGGTCCTGTTGGTTCAGAGTGAATATAAATAATGATTGTTTCTGTTTTGGCCAGAACCTTGGGAGTCTTCCCCTCTCAGATTGATTTTAGTTTTTTGTTTTGGCTTTTGTTATTGTTTTTTGACTAATAAGAGAGGCCATTCTTTGCTTCATTTCTTACCGAGCCTTAGTCACTGAATGGACATTGCCTCAGTCAAACTGAGACATGTTAAAGACCTTAGTTTAAAAAGGCCAGGGTCTCCCACTGCATCCGGGGCTATCTCCAGTCATCTTGAAGTCATCTTGCCACTGGACCCAAATGGCTCGGAAGGAGAGAGTGAGGCTGGTGACCTTGCACAGCCTCTCTCACTTAAATCCAATTCACTTACATGTCATAGCATCACCTTTCTGATGTCATGGTCCTCTTGGAGAAGTAAGGATAAACAATAATAGTCTTAAGGAGTTACCTAGATCATTGAAAGGTTAGATGTCTTGCCCAGGGTCCCAGAGCTGGTATGTGTCCTAGGTGGGACTTGGACTCAAGTGTTCCAGAACTGGACACCAGCTGTCTATCCACCCATGTGTCTACACAGTAGGGGCTAAATAAATATTTGTCAATTGATTCAATTTATCTCTTATCACCATCCACTGCCACCCCTTTCCTCCATAAAGGCAGGGACCTCATCTTTTCTGCACTTTGTATCTCCCTCCAGCTTCCAGTACATCAGCAGCCATTTAAATTTGTTTATAGGATGGATTAAGTTATTTAGGCAGAAGTCAGCTAAAAAAATAATAGGAGGGTTGGGGAGGATGCTTGAGGACAGGCATATAAAGCCTAGAACCTGGTAGGAAAAGCTGGATTAGAATTCTTATTTCTTTATCATTCTGTCATCGACACCACAAGAATGACCTAGGTGGGATGATAAGTTGCTCAGACCTCCTTAAGGGCCAGGACCATTCTTGTAACTGGCTAAAATGATGATGATGATGATAATGACTAGTAATTTATATGATACTTTATGAATATTATCTCTTTTTTTCTCACAATGCTGGAAGATTGCAATCCATTTTAAAGATAAGGAAACCGAGGCAAACAGGGTAAAGTGACTTGACCAGAATCACACAGCTAGTGTCTGTGACTAAATGTGAACTTGGGTCCAGGCTTCTAGTCACTGCTGCCTCTCACCAGGACCACCAGAAGAACTGGTAAGAACCCAAGCCTTCATCCCTCCAGGGTCTATCTTTCCATTACACCACAATACATTAGCATGAGATTAGAAACTGGCAGTAATCCACAGATTACTCCCTGAAGGGGAACTGTACCTTCTTCCTTTCTGGCCTGTTCCTCAAATTCACTTCGGTCCATAAGTTTGATGAATAAGAAGGACTTCAGCTTCATTTCATGATCATAAATGCGTTCCAGCTCCCTAAACTCCATTTTGTACTGGAAGATGTCTTTTTCCCGTCGTTCCTTCATGGCATCCATTCGAGCCATTGCTTCTAGCCTAGGCAGAGAGAGATGCAAAGCTGGGGACCTCAGCAGCTTCCCTCCATCCCTCCGTTGGAAACTACAGTAGCTCTCCTCATCCCTGTCTTCCTCTAGAATATAGCTATAGATAGCTCTATAGAGATATCCTTCCCATTGATCAGAGAGATCTAACTGTCCTTTTTGTGAATGCTAGCCCTTCTACCACAGAAAATCAAGAAGCTTCAGAAGCTCCCTATTGCCTCTAGGATAAATGCCAACTCCTTTGGCTACTAAAAAGCCCTTCACAGCAATCTTTGCAGAGTGATTTTATCTCCATCTCATACTCTGGGTTTCGAAGCCAGATAGACTTATATGCTAATCTCCATATATGACATGCCATCTCTCAATTCCATGTCTTTATATCTCCTGTCTAGAATCTCGGATGAAGTGATCTGATTGTCTCTTATTTGGATCTCCTCCCTCCCACGTATCTCTTTAAATCCCTGGTTAATAGTTAATAATAGCCAGAATTTATTTAGCACTTTAAGGTTTTAAAAATACATGTTAACTCATTTGATCTTTACAAAACAACCCTATGAAGTAAGTACTATTATTATTCTCATTTTACAGATGAGGAAACTGAGGCTCAAAGTGTTGAATGAAATGACTTTTGTAGGATCACATGGCTAGCAAATATCTGAGGCAGGATTCTAACTAGTCTTCGCAATTTCCAAGTCTTATATCTATCCATTGTACCACCTACTTGCCATAAAGACTCAAACTCAGGTACCACCAGCTTATACATGAAGCCATTCCTGATTTTTCTCCCCAGGTCCTTGATGCATTATAAGTCCTCTTCATATTCACCCTGGAAAATTATTATTATATTTAGAGCACCATATAAGGCTGTAAATATAAAGCACCACTTTCAGTAGAGGATATTTCCTTTAAAATGGTTTCTTGGGGGGCGGAGCCAAGATGGCGGAGTGAAAAGGTGACTTTCTGCCTCTCCTCCGATCTTCTCTCAAATCAACAATAAAATAAGCCTCTGAACTGATCTTCAAGTCAACGAACTCAGAAATATTTGGGCACGGCTCTCTGGATAACTTCATATCAGGTTAGTCGGACTCGGACAGAGAGATAAATAGACGACGACTGTGCAGGCCGGAAGTGAGGGTGGGACTCAGCTCAGCTCATCTTGGAAGAAATTCCAAACTCCAAACTCCAAATTCCAAACACCTGGAGTTTATCTGAGGCACTCGGGACACTCTGCCCTGATTGGGGGCAGGTGTTCTGGCAGACTTGCCTTGTTTAAGGAGTAATTCGGACTTAGTCCTAGCCCCCACCAGCCCAGCACCTTAAGTCAACTCGCCGAAGCGCCCCAGGGCAAAGATTTTGCAGCCGCCATTTTTTTCCCCTACCTTAAAGAGATATCCACGCTGTCTAAAAAAAATATGATGAAGAAGCAAAAGAGAGCTCTCACCATAGACAGCTTTTATCGAGGCAAAGAAACAATCCCAGAGCCAGAGGTTCCTTTACACAAAAATCCAGAGAACATTAGCCAGGACCATCACTGGTCCCCTTTTCAAAAGGCCTTTCTGGAAGACTGCATAAAGAACCTCAAAAGAGAGCTGGAGGATAAATGGGAAAATAAACCGAAATCAGTGCAAGAAGGATACAGTATCTTGCAAGAAGGATATGATGCCCTGCAAAAGAGATATGAAAAAGACACCAATTTATTAAAAAATAAAATTAGTGAAGTGGAAAAAGAGTGCAATGAACAAATTGGCCAGTTACAAAAGGAGCTTAAAAAGGTAACTGAAGAAAACAACACTTTAAAAATAAGAATTGAACAAATGCAAGTGAATGACTCACTAAGACTTGAAGAATCAGTCAAACAAAAACAAAAAAATGAAAAATTAGAAGAAAATATGAAATATCTCCTAGGAAAAACAATTGACTTGGAAAATAGATCTAGGAGAGACAATCTAAGGATTATTGGACTTCCTGAAAGCCATGATGAAAAAAAGAATCTAAACACTATCTTCCAGGAAATCCTGAAAGAAAACTGCCCTGAGATTGTAGAATCAAAGGGCAAAATCACCATTGAAAGAATTCACCGATCACCTCCTGAAAGAGACCCCAAAATTAAGACCCCAAGGAATATCGTGGCTAAATTTCAGGACTATAGCACCAAGGAACAGATTCTGCTAGCAGCTAGAAAGAAACAATTCAAATACCGAGGTTCAATAATTAGAATCACACAGGATTTGTCAGCTTCCACACTGAAGGATCGAAGGGCATGGAACCAGATATTCTGAAGGGCAAAGGAACTTGGATTACAGCCAAGAATAACCTATCCAGCTAGAATGAGCATTATCCTCCAGGGAAGGAGATGGTCATTCAATGATATAAGTGAATTTCACCTATTTCTAATGAAAAGACCGGATCTGAACAAAAAATTCGACACCCAAACACAGAACTCAAGAGATGCATAAAAAGGTAAAAAGGAAAGGTCTCTTGAGAACTTTATTTCTACTAGGGGGATACTCAAAGTTTGGGGGTATAATTAACTAGATATTACTTTGATAATATGAAAAAGAGAACTAGAGGGGAAAATGTCATACTGGGGAAAAGAGGGAAAAAGTGGTAAAATAAGATCCAAAAAAAAAGGAGGTAAAAACAAGGTAAAATCACTTGAAGAGGCAAAGAAAACCTAATATAATTGAGAGAAAGAGGGGAGGGAAATGAGCATTGTGTAAATCTTACTCTCATCAGGTTGGGCTCTAAAAGTGTATATCAGACATTTGATTTCACATAGAAACTTGTCTATTGCTAGAGGGAACTGGGAAGGAAAGGAGGAAAAGTAAGGGGCAAACTAATAGAAGGGAAAATAGAAGAATCAGGGGAAAGGAGTAAAAACAGGGGGAGGGGATCTAAAGGGTAGAGTATTGTTTGGGGGAGGGGGTCATCAAAAGCAAAGTACTGAGGAGGGTGGAAGGGAGAAAGGGGAAAGGAAAGGGGAGTATTGTTTGGGGGAGGGGTCATCAAAAGCAAAGTACTGAGGAGGGGGGAAGGGAGAAAGGGGAAAGGAAAGGGGAAAACATAACTTGGGTAAATAAAATGGCAGGAAATAAAGAATTAGTTATTCTAACTGTGAATGTGAATGGGATGAACTCTCACATAAAGTGGAAGTGGATAGCAGACTGGATTAAAAACCAGAATCCCACAATATGTTGTCTACAAGAAACACATTTAAAACATAGTGACACATATAGAATGAAGGTAAACGGCTGGAGCAGAAAATATTATGCTTCAGGTGAACAAAAAAAAGCAGGGGTAGCAATCCTTATCTCAGATCAAGTAAAAGCCAAGATAGATCTAATCAAAAGAGATAAGGAAGGAAACTATATTTTATTAAAGTGTACCATAGATAATGTAGCAATATCTATACTAAATATATATGCACCAAGTGCAATAGCACACAAATTCCTAGGGGAGAAATTAAGAGAGATGCAAGAAGAAATAGACAGCCAAACGATACTAGTGGGGGATCTCAACCTTGCTCTCTCAGAATTAGATGAATCAAACTACAAAATAAACAAGAAAGAAACTAGGGAGATAAACCAATTGTTAGAAAAGTTAGGTATGATAGATCTATGGAGAAAGTTGAATGGAGACAGTAGAGAGTTTACTTTTTTCTCAGCAGTCCATGGAACATATACAAAAATTGACGATATATTAGGGCATAAAAACCTCAAAATCAAATGCAGAAAGGCAGAAATAGTAAATGCATCCTTTTCAGATCATGATGCAATAAAAATCACATGCAATATAAGTACAGGACAAAATAAACCAAAAGGTAATTGGAAATTAAATAATCTAATCCTGAAGAATGAATGGGTGAAAGAGCAAATCATAGACACAATCAATAATTTCATCCAGAAGAATGACAATAAGGAGACAACATACCAGAATTTGTGGGATACGGCCAAAGCTGTTATAAGGGGCAATTTTATATCTCTAGATGCTTAGTTGCATAAAATAGAGAAAGAAAAGATCAATGAATTGGGCTTATTATTAAAAAAAACTAGAAAAAGAACAAATTAAAAACCCTCAATTAAATACCAAATTGGAAATTCTAAAAGTAAAAGGAGAAATTAATAAAATCGAAAACAAGAAAACTATTGAGTTAATAAATAAAACAAAGAGTTGGTTTTATGAAAAAACCAACAAAATAGATAAGCCTTTAGTTAATTTGATAAGAAAAAGGAGAGAGGAAAATCAAATTGTTAGTCTCAAGAATGATAAGGGAGAACTTTCCTCCAATGAAGAGGAAATTAGAGCAATAATTAGGAGTTACTTTGCCCAACTTTATGCCAGTAAGTTTGATAATCTAAATGAAATGGAGGAATATCTACAAAAATATAGATTGCCCAGGTTAACAGAAGAGGATATAAATTATTTAAATAGCCCCATATCAGAAAAAGAAATAGAACAAGCCATTAACCAACTCCTTAAGAAAAAATCTCCAGGGCCAGATGGATTTACATGTGAATTCTACCAAACATTCAAAGAACAATTGATTCCAATACTACACAAACTATTTGAGAAATTAGGGACAGAAGGTATACTGCCAGAATCCTTCTATGAGACCGATATGGTGCTGATAGCTAAACCAGGTAGGGTAAAAACTGAGAAAGAAAACTATAGAACAATTTCCCTAATGAATATTGATGCAAAAATTTTAAATAAGATATTAGCAATGAGATTACAGAAAGTCATCCCCAGGATAGTACA
>JAJPUD010017577.1:0-22500 GCA_023553655.1 Myrmecobius fasciatus
CGAGCAGAACCAGGAGATCATCATGCACAGCAACAACAGTATTACATCATGATCAATTCTGATGGACATGGCTCTCAGCAATAAAGAATTGTCTCAAATCAGTTCCAGTTGTTCACTGAAGAAAACCATATACACCCAGAAAGAGGGACATGAAATATGGACCACAACGTAACATTTTCATGATCTCTATTGACATTTGCTTGCATTGTGTTGCCTTTCTCTGATTCTTTTTTTTTTTTTCTTGTAGATAGGATTTTTCTTGCATAACTTCTCAAGCATTTCAACATTATTAACAGGTAGTGGACTTCCTGCCATCTAGGGGAGGGGAGGGGACGGGGGGTAAAATTTTATTTGAAAGCTTTGTAAAGATCAAGGTTGGGGAACTACCCATACATATGTTATACAAATAAAAACCTTAAAATAAAAAAAATTTTAAAAAAAAGAAATTAACACCATTCCTATGAAAAAATGTTCTAAATGGCTATTGATCAGGGAAATGTAAATAACCCAACTCTGAGGAATCATTACACATTTCTCAGATTGATTAAAATGACAGGAAAAGATAATGATGTGTTCTTTATTGATGTTTGCTTGCATTGTATTTCCTTTATCGGTTTATTCTTTCTTGTAGATATGATTTCTCCTGCACAAAAAATGATGTGTGGAAATAACTATACATATATTCGATTTCTTAAGTATTCTAACATAATTAACATGTAGGGGATATCTTGCCATCTAGGGGAGGGGTGCGGAGTAGGGGGGATAAATTTGTAATGGAAAGCTTTGTAAGGGTTAATGTTGAGGAATTACCCATACATATGTTTTGCAAATAAAAAGTATTAATAAAAAAAGATAATGATGAATATTGGAGGGGATATGGGAAAATTGGGACACTAATACATTGTTGTATTAAACTTGGAGCTTAATTTGTTGTATTTAACTTGGAATTATGAACTAATCCAACCATTCTGGAGAACAATATAGAATTGTGTCCAAAGGGCTATTAAACTGTGCATGCCCTTTGATCCAACAGTATCTCTACTGGCCTGTATCCCAAGTAGATCATAAAAAAGGGAAAAAGAACCACATGTGCACAAATATTTTTGGCAGCCCTTTTTGTAGTGATAAGGAAACTGAGTGGATGCCCATCAGTTGGAGAATGGCTGAATAAGTTATGGTGTGTGAATATTATGTAATATTATTGTTCAAAAGAAACCATTAGCATGATGCATGTATCTTGAAAATAAAAAGCTTTATAAAAATAATAATAGCTTTTTATTTTCAAAATTCATGAAAAAGAAAGCTTTCAACAGTCACCTCTTCAAAACCTTGTGTTCTAAATTTTTCTCCTTTTCCCCCAAGTTAGCTAGTAATCCAATATAAGTTAAACATGAGCAATTCTTTCAAATATATTTCCACATTTATAATGCTGCACAAAAAAAAAATCAGATCAAAAAGGAAACAAAAAGAGAAAAAAAAAGCAAGCAGACAATGGCAACAAAAAAATGAAAATACTATATTGTGATCCACATTTAGTTCTCATAGTCCACTCTCTGGATATAGATGGCTCTCTCCATCACAAAACTATTGGAATTGGTCTGAATCATTTAATTATTGAAAAGAGCCAAGTTTATCTCAGTTAATCATCACATAGTCTTGTTATTGTTGGATACAATGTTCTCTTGGTTTTATTCACTTCACTTAGTGTCAGTTCATGTAAGTCTTTCCAGGCATTTCTCAAATCATCTTGCTCATCCTTTCTTATAGAACAATAATGTTCTATAACATCCATATACCATAACTTATTTAGCCATTCCCTAACTGATGAGCATCCACTCAGTTTCCAGTTCTTTACCACTACAAAAAATACGGGTACCAACATTTTTGTACATATGGGTCCTTTTCCTTTTTTTTATGATAGCTTTGGGATGTAGAGCCAGTAAAGACATGACAGGATCAAAGGATATACAGTTTGACAGCCCTTTGGGCATAGTAATTTGGAAATATTTTTAAAAGTATAAATTAAAAAAAATAAACCCTAGACAACATATTTAAAAGTAAGTCAACATAACGGATGGTATGTATGGTTTAGTAGGCCATGTTTCTATTTGAATTTGAGAACAATAATTTATGTAATAAAAAGATTGACCTATTTACATATAAAGGTACATAAAGTACACCCCCAGAGAGTAAATGAGTGAATACACTTTACAGTTACTATCCATTTTGATCCTCCCAACAGTCTTAGAAAGTAAAAGTTGACTTTTCCCTGGCAGATAGATTCCCAAATATTTTATCCTATCATCCGTTATTTGGAATGGAATTTCTTTTTGTATCTCTTGCTGCTGAATTTTGTTGGTAATATATAAAAATGCTGATGATGTATGTGGATTAATTTTGAATCCTGCCACTTTGCTAAAGTTGTGAATTGTTTCTAGTAGTTTTTTAGTTGAGTCTCTAGGGTTCTCTAAGTATACCATCATGTCATCTGCAAAGAGTGATAATTTGGTTTCTTCATTACCTACTATAATTCCTTTTATCTCTTTTTCTTCTCTTATTGCTAAAGATAACATTTCTAACACAATATTAAATAGTAATGGTGACAGTGGGCAGCCTTGTTTCACTCCTGATCTTATTGGGAATGGTTTTAGTTTGTCTCCATTACATATGATGCTTGCTGATGGTTTTAAATAGATGCTACTGATCATTTTAAGGAAAAGCCCATTTATTTCTATACTCTCTAGTGTTTTTAATAGGAAGAGGTGTTGGATTTTATCAAATGCTTTTTCTGCATCTATTGAGATAATCATATGGTTTTTGACAGTTTGGTTATTAATATAATTAATTATGCTGATAGTTTTCCTAATATTGAATCAGCCCTGCATCCCTGGTATTAATCCTACTTGGTCATAGCGTACTATCCTGGGGATGACTTTCTGTAATCTCATTGCTAAATGTCTTATTTAAAAGTTTTGCATCAATATTCATTAGGGAAATGGGTTTATAGTTTTCTTTCTCTGTTTTCACCCTACCTGGTTTAGCTATCAGCACCATATCGGTCTCATAGAAGGCATTTGGCAGTATACCTTCTGTCCCTATTTTCTCAAATAGTTTATATAGTATTGGAATTAATTGTTCTTTGAATGTTTGGTAGAATTCACATGTAAATCCATCTGGCCCTGGAGATTTTTTCTTAGGGAGTTGGTTAATAGCTTGTTCTATTTCTTTTTCTAATATGGGGCTATTTAAATAATTTATATCCTCTTCTGTTAACCTGGGCAATCTATATTTTTGTAGATATTCCTCCATTTCATTTAGATTATCAAACTTACTGGCATAAAGTTGGGCAAAGTAACTCCTAATTATTGCTCTAATTTCCTCTTCATTGGAGGAAAGTTCTCCCTCATCATTCTTGAGACTAACAATTTGATTTTCCTCTTTCCTTTTTCTTATCAAATTAACTAAGGGCTTATCTATTTTGTTGGTTTTTTTGTAGAACCAACTCTTAGTTTTATTTATTAATTCAATACTGGAATTCAATACTGGAAACTGAAGGGATGCCCATCAATTGGAGAATGGCTGAATAAATTATGGTATATGAATGTTATGGAATATTATTGCTCTGTAAGAAATGACCAGCAGGACGATTTCAGAGAGGCCTTGAGGGACTTGCATGAACTGATGCTGAGTGAAACGAGCAGAACCAGGAGAACATTATACACAGCAACAACAATATTACATGATGATCAATTCTGATGGACATGGCTCTCTGCAACAAAGAGTTGTCTCAAACCAGTTCCAATTGTTCACTGAAGAATACCATATACACCCAGAGAGAGAGATATGAAATATCGACCACAACATAACATTTTCATGCTCTCTATTGACATTTGCTTGCATTGTTGCCTTTCTCTGATTTTCTTTTTTTTCTCTTGTAGATAGGATTTTTCTTGCACAACTTGTCATGTATTTCAACATTATTAACATGTAGTGGACTTCCTGCCATCTAGGGGAGGGGAGGGGAAGAAAAGAAAAGAAAAGGAAAGGAAAACAATTTGTCCTTATTGAGTTTCTTGTAATTTTTTAAAAAATATTTCCTTATATTGCCCCTGGATCTTGTACATCAAAATTGAGTCCAGGTCTGTTTACAGCAAAATCCTGACATGACCTGACCAGCAGGTCATCAACGTGGGTCAAGCGAGCAGGACATAAGCCGGGGGAGCAGAGCTCGTAAGGCCGAATGGCCTGGGGAGACACAGAGGTCTGGGGACAGGATCTCAGAGAGGAAGGAGACAACTCTAGGTTATGGTAGATTATGTCTCAGGTTTATTGAGTTTGCACAGAGTATATATAGGCAGATAACCACAATGTAGTAACAGCACATTGAGCAAGAAGACAGATGGGGTGTGACACTTTGAAATGAGGGGTGGGGGTCAGGTGTCAAAGGTTAGGGGCTCCAAGGGTGGAGTAGAACAATGATATCTTGTGGTCTCCTGAGGCGTGTCGTTCTGCATGCTTATGCTGGAATATGCAGGTTGTTCTTAGATATTCAGATATTTGTGTCAGGGTGGGGAGGGGGAAGGTGAAAAGGGTCATGGTGTTAAGGTTCAGTCTTTTGGCAAGGGGGGAAAAGGGGGGAAGGTTAGAAGGGTTAAGGTTCAGTCTCTGGCACTGACAGTCTGGAAAATCATTGAATATCCCCCCCACCCCTACCCCCATTCAGGATTATGCTTAACTTTACTGGTTATCATTTTTTTGACTGAAATTCCGGTTGCCTTGTTCATCAATATGTACTATTCCAATATCTATAGTATTTTAGTATAACCTCTGCTAGATCTTATGTGCTAGGCCTAATTGAGTCTCTGCCATGTTTGAATTGTTTTTGTTTTGTTTTGATTTCTTATTTCTAGTAATATTTTCTCCTTAACCTGGGGTTTTGGAATTTGGCTATGATATTCTTATAGGTTTTCCTCCTAGGATTTCTTTCAGGTAGTGATCAGTTGATTTTTTTCTATTTCTACTTTTGTCTCGTTATGTGTTGCTATGGCCCTAGCATATCTGGGCCTGACAGCAGAGGTTCCCTCAATATTTCCTGCTCAGATGTCTGAATCTTCCCACTGTTAGGGAGGTGAAATTCCTGTGCCTGAGGCCAAGACTACTTCCCAACCTCACTAGCTCCAGGGTTTGCCTCTTGTAGTTTCAGTGGAGCTAGCCAGGTGTGTTTCCACTTCACACAGGCCAAATTTCCATCCTGGGATCCTTCTTCCAATCTTCTTTTTATGTCCCAAGAGGACCACAGTTCTGCCCTAACTTTTATTTTTGCCACTCGACATTCATTTTCTTTTTTAACCCCTATGGCATTAGCATAAGTGCATGATATTTTTGTTAAAGCATCAAATTTCTCTGTAACTATTACCTCAGAGTTATACTGGGTAATGTGTTTGTATATGTGTGTGTTTGTATGTGTGTGTATATACACATACATTATATATATATGTACATATATATACACATATACACACATATATGTACACTACAAGTCTTTTCTAACAGAAGAAATCTAGAAATACTGGATGCTGTGTTTAAAAAGATAATGAGATTTTTATGTATCTGTATGTTTACACTTACCAAACAAATGATTCCATTTGGTATATGTGTGTTGTCCCCTTGGGGAATGAGAAAGTTATTTCGGTTTCTTAAAGAAAATTGTGCCTCCCCCTCCTCTTTCTCAATGTTATTTTAAAGAAAACTGGCCTCTGAGCAAGGAAATACTGCTTACTAAGAACTTAAAGAGTGATTTGATAATCTCTGTCTCTTACCCACTCTCCACATACCCACACACCTACACACACAGAGTCAAGTTTGAGGGAACGAAGAGAACAAGCATTTATCAAGCACAAATTATGTATCCAGAACTACACAAAGAGCTGGAGATACAAATAAAAGCAAAAAGAAAGACAATCACTGCCCTCAATGAGTTTAGATTCTAATGATGCCATTTCATTGAATTTTATAAAAATGTAGGACAGGGTGGGGAGAATGTGAGGGGAAGGGGGAGAGTGGATCTGAAAAGTGGAGGGGAAGAAGAGATTAAGGTACCTAATACAAATGGTATGACTTTTTAATCCAAAATTCAGGAACAGAGCAAAGAGGAAAATAATGGATATAAAACAAGGGAATTAGGAAAAAATTGTAATGGAAGAAGTGGGCTAGCTAGATGGAAGCATATTTCAGAGTAAATATCACAGGTGTATCTGTAACAGTTGAATTTCCTGTGACAAGGAAGTAACTCTTTTCTATCCTACTCATGGCAATTATACATATATGAATATAGCATGTGTGCTTCCTAGATGAGGAACAGCATGGATCTAAGGCACCTAGCTATTTCTTCTGTTTGTAGTGTGTAGCATAAGAGATTGAACATTAATCTGCTGATATTCTGTCTCTTGGAGACAAGCTCAAAAGTTCCAGACATCCAAATCTTTTAGTTTACTCAGTTGATGTTAATGACTCACTGTGGCAGGTTCTTCCTGTAGCTACTGAAAAATTTCTTAGAGAAGATGACCACTGTAAAAGAGATGAGTTCAAACTATGATTTGGATAAGGCATTAGACTTTAAAATAGGAAAATGTGGTTTAAATCTTGGCTTGTTACCTTTGTGATCCTGGACAAGTCACTTAAACTAGCCGTGTCTAAGTTTTCTCATTTGTAAAATGAGAGGTTTAAAAAATCATAAAATGATAAAAAATTCCTTCCAGCTGTAAATACGGAAATTTAGGGAATTCTAGGGAATTGTTCTAATGGCACAAAATTGTAATGGGGTGAAATGATTGTTCAGTAATCCCCTAAAAGTTGTTATGTTTTTATATTTTTAAGTATAATCCTACTACAAGGGTATAATAGGAATTATGGATTACCCTACCATGATTTAACTGTAAATTTTCTCTCTTGTGAGTTTTCTGTTTTAAACACTCCTTTTATATGCAGGAAATAGAGAATTATCATATTGGATCTACATTGTACATTGGAGACCATTCTAGAAGGTACCCTATTGATCCCTTCTTGGGAAATCTACAAATGAATCAATCCTAACTTTTTTTTTTGTTTAAAGAGATCATATCCAGAATCCTAATGGGGGTCACAGAAAGTCATTAACAGTTGATAACAACACCTCTTCATCTGACTCTAATGTACATATGAGGTTTGCAGTATTTAATTGTTGATTGTAATTATGAGTATAAATCTTAGTTATTTTTCTGAGCTCCAGAGCTAGGAGACTTCCAGTAAGAAATTTCAATCACCTCAACTTTAACAAGTCCAAAATAAAATGTGTTATTTAACTTCCAACTCTCCTTTTTTTTCTTCTTAATTTTTGGGTTTCTATAAAAAATAATACCCTTTTTTTTCAATCACTCAAGTTCACAACCTCAGGATCATCCTTGACAACTTCATGGCCCAGGTACTTAGATTGTCTTCAATCTTAAAACTAATAAATCTCAGAGCCAGGATTCAACTAGAGATTACCTGTCTCCAAGTCTAGTCATCTATCTGATCCTCACTGTGTCAATTTGAATTAAGCAATGCAAGTGCTTATATATTTTATTTTTTCCTTAGTCTGCTGTAATTTGGCATCTCTGCCTCACAATTGTAATGAGATAGCATCATCAAATATCATCAGTGATGTCTTATTTGCAGTTTCTATTCTTCTTTACTTTTTGGGAACATTCTGTACTCTGGATCAACTTTCATTCTATATTTCTTCTATTTTATTAGCTTCAATAATTTCATATTGGTCACTATTTCTACCACTTCTCCTTTACTGACATATCTTCCTCATTTCTATTATTTACAATGATACTTGCCAAGATTTTGTTGTCATTCTTTAATTCTTTTTTTTTCTTTATAGATTTGTCTTTACCAGTCTCATTTACTTACTAGCTTCAACCTTCCATTCTGAAAAATGATGATGCCTTTTATTTTTAGGCAATAATAATTTTCTGGTATTCTGGTATGCCATCCATGCATTAGTCCTTCCCCTACATTCTTGCTCCATTGAATTACTGAACTGAATTTAGATGAAAGTAGGGAATCTTTCAGGAAAGCCTTCCTAAAGGAAGGCTTCCTAAACATACAATGTTTTAAGCAGGGTTGAAGGAAACCAGGGATTCTTTGAAAAAGGATGAAGAACATTATTTTTATCCCCGGAATTATTGGGGACAATCAGACAAGAACAGAAAAAGGAAATGAGCACATTCTATATGAAGAACTGTAAATAGGAGAATGTGAAGAAGAGTGAAATACAAATTTATAGATATTTACGTATAGATCTGTGTGTGTGTGTCCCTTTGTCTCTTCTCTCTCTCTCTCTCTCTCTCTCTCTCTCTCTCTCTCTCTCTCTCTCTCTCTCAGTTAGAACATGGCCACACTTAGAAAAATTTCAAATACCAAAGTTTCTTTTAACCTACTGATGGGTTTGCCAGCCTTAAGCCTTTCCTTTCTATAATTTACCCTCCATTTAGTCACATCCATAAAGGGCAGGTCTGACCATGTCACTTCCCTACTCAATAAATTCCTGTAGCCCCCTATCATCTCCAGGATGAAATATAAAGTCATCTGTTTGGTATTCATAACCTTCTAAGTAGTTCCCTCCTTCTTTTCCATTCTTCTCATATTTTACTCTTTGCCATATAATCTTTGACTCAGTGAACTGGCCTACTTGGTATTCCACAAATAAGCTACTTCGTTTCTCAGTTCTAGGTATTTTCTCTTTGACTGCCCTCCATTTCTGAAATGCTCTTCTTCCTCATCTCTACCTATTGCCTTCCTTTAAGTCCCAACTAAAAATCTATCTTCTACATGAAATTTTTCCCAACCTCTCTTTTTTCTTTTTACATTAATGCATATTTTGGAATAAAACAAGCATTTATATAATAGTGCAATAAAAAAGATGATTGTACATAAAACTACAAATCTACTAAGTACAACTTGTTATTCCTTTCAAATATATAACAAACTGACCCTGTAAATTTCTTTTTTTTCTTTTTTTTTCTGCTCTTGAACCACATCACACTACAGATGGTTATCATTAAACACAAATAGGGGTGTGTGTGTATATGTGTGTGCAAAATTCTTTGATACATATTTCTTTTTATCAGTTCTTTCTCTGGATACCGATATCTTCTTTTGTAATATGTTCTTTATAGTTAATTTGGATATTTTAATATTCAAAATTCTTTATTCACTTAAAGTCATTTTTAAAACAATATAGCTATTATATATATATATATATACACATATACACACACACACATGCACACACACACAATATTCTCTTGTTTCTGTTCATTTCACTCTTACTTGTTTCATGCAAATCTTTCCATGACTTTTTAAGATCGAGTTCATCATTTCTTATTGCACAGTAATATTCTGTCATTATTATATACCACATTTTTTTTTCAATCACTCCCCAATTGATGGCAGCCCTGCAATTTCCAGTTTTTTGATATCACAAAGGGAGGTGCTGTAAACATTTTAGAACATATCACTTCTTTTCCTTTTGCAAGTAGAGCTAAATTCCCATCTAACCTGAAAGTGCTTATGGTAATAAAATAAATAATATAAATATAAATAAAATAAAACAAAAAAAACTAAATTCTACATGAAACCTTTCAAACTTCATTTAATTCTATCCCCTTTTAATTATTTCCTATTTTTCTCTGGACTAGATTTTTTGTACACATCTGTTCGCTTGTTGTCTACTATTTTGTTTTGTGCTCTTTGAGTGCTGAGATAGTTTGCCTCTTTTTGTATCTAGAGTTCTTTTCACAATGCCTGCACATAGAAGGTGCTTAAGAAATGTTTTTTTTTGTTTTTTTGTTTTTTTTTTACTGATTTTTAAGCTCCTTCTCCCTTTACCTTTTTTTTAAGTAATCAAAGCACCTTTAATTCACCCATTCCCCACATCTCTGCATATCTTCAATTCTTTTTCCTCTTTAGACTACATATCAAACTATGCAATTTTTCAATATCTATTTATGATGGTTCCCTTCCCTTTATTTCCACTGTTATTATCATAGCCAAGACCTTATTACCTGATACCTCATAGAATATTTACTTATATCCTTTTAAATTACTTATCATATTATTAATTTATTATATAATTCTTTTGCAATGAAATACAATTCTAACAGTCAATGAAACCAATTAATTACAATGACAAATATCAATACTAGAAAGATAATAATGAAAGAAATTTTGCTCCTCTTATTATGAAATGGGAAACTAAAGATTTGAAATATGGTTTTATATCTTAATAGATATAGTTTTTATATTAGTTTTGTTAATTTTTTTCCTCCTTTGTTATAAGGGATAGTTCAATGGGGGGAAGGAGGATGACTAGTGTATAAACAAAGGACAACAATACTATTTTAAAATAATATGTATTTATGTGTTGTATTCCTTTAAAGGATTATATCTCCATCAGGACAAGAAATACATTGTATATAAGTTCATATCATATCTTTTGTATAAGTTTATATCTTACAAAGCTCAATATTTTATAATACTCTACAAAATACATGTTAAAAGTTACTATATGAACTTTAGAATTGAAGTATTATCATCCCTATCTGTCACATGAGAAAGCTGTTGGCTCAGGTTGCCTATATGACTTTTTTGAAGTGATGAAAATATTTTTAATGGTAGAAACTAGACTAGAACTTAGTTCATTATGTAACAATTTTAGATTTATTTATACTATACAACTTGTTTCAGTAGTGATCCTTGCCATACTTAGACATACTGCTACTTCAGGAGAGAAATCCAAATTTTCATCTAACCTCAAAGTCCATTTCTTTACTAAGGAGAAAACACTATTTTTTTTCTTCTCCCTATCTTCCTTTTCCTCTTCTTTCTCTGTTTTCCTTTGTTACCATTTATCTCCATTTATTCATTTACTTTGGCTTTTTGAGCTTGCCTTCTTCTTTCATTCAATATCACCTTCATTCTTCCAACAGGAAATACATAAAGAAAGAAGAAATAGAGTCTGAGTGAGAAAGATGGGGGGGGGGATGAAATAAAATTAGGGACAAGAACAACAGGAAATAGTGAAGAAAGAAATATTCCTGCAACAATTCAAGAAATTATCTGAGAAATTGAGCCTAACCATTATCTGGAAACTTTCCCAGTCTCGCTTCTACTATTTTCATGTATCAGACATCAATAGAAATTGTTTGGTCTAAGAACAGAGACTTTAAGGTAGAGCAGAGCTACTTATGCAAGTCTGTAGTTTTTTAATGAATTGTTTTCGTGTGAGGCTGAGATCTTAATATAGACTCCCTATAAAGTATTGAGCAAAATACATGTTAAATGGGGCACACAGCTGCTTTTTTTTTCTCTTTGCTATATATTCACTTCAGGCAATTATGTCAAATGTAAATGCACCACATTGGTTCCCAGTTACAATGTTCAACACAGGAAGGAAACTTAACAAATTTGTGAATTATCCTATACTGAAATTTAAACAAATACATAATTTTTGTTTACCTTCTTATTGGTTTGTACTGTAGCATTAAAGGCAGCTAGGTGAAACAGTAGATAAAGTGCCAGATTTTGAGTCAGGAAGACCTGAGTTCAAATCTGGCCTTAGATGCTTACTTGCTCTGTGAACCTGTGCAATTAATTAAATCTTTCTTGCCTCCAAGTATTTCATATGTAAAATGAGCTAGAGAAGAAAATGGCAAATCACTCCAGAATCTTTGCCAAGAAAACCCTCTATGCAGTCAGGAGGAGTTGGAGAAAACTGAAATGACTCAACAGCAACAACAACAACGACAACAACGACAACAACAATGTGGTATTAAAGATTATTGAAAAATGGAATTTATTTTGTCTTTTTTTTCTCTCTTAGGATAGTTCATTAAGATTTCTAATAATCAAACAAAATTTTTAATTACATGATTGTAGAGGGCCGGGAGATAAGAATCCATCCCAGGTCTTAAATCTTAATGTAACTTGGCTCACCAATATCTCTTTCTTATTATTAATAGCAGAGACATGCTTGGTAAAACTTAAAAATTGGAATTCTAGTTAATGAAACAAAATGCAAACACTACTCAATATATTAAAGATAAACCTTTGAACTTAGGACAGGAAAGAATGTCCACAAAGAGACTAAAGGTATTTGGGAGAAAGAACCTGAGACAATGGTATAATAAACTTTATCTTGTTGCATATCTCAACTATTTACGTCTCTAAGTAACCAAAGTGGGGGAGGGGGAGCTTTAATACTTTAATCATTTATATCATAGTAGATTTTGTTAAACTATAGGAATTTTAAAAGAGTGTACTTTGTATTAAACCTATGAACATTTGAGGTAAATATATATATATTTGTCTCTCTGATCAATAAACTTTGAAAAGTCTGAAACTGAGACTCTCTTCCCCCTGGCTTCCTGACTGTCACACCCTTCAATTCACTACAGGAGCTGGACTTAAGCACATGATAACCACTAGGGAACCTATTGTATTAGATGAATCCACTAGGGTTTGCTTATAAGTTCAACCTTAACCTTTCCCATTCTTATCATTAGGTCAACTTTTCCAACTAATTGAAAAACATAAAGAGAAATTTTATCTTATATTTGGATTATCCTTATTCTACTTTGAGGACTGCCAGAAATGAACAGAGATCATATATAATTTCTTAAAAAATAAAAATTGGCTATTATATATCAAATAATAACTACCAGTTCAGATTTCTTCATCTACTACTAGGAACCTTCTATGTCTCATTTCTCACCACTCGCTTAGGTTATAAAAAGCAGCAGCAGAAGGAACAACAAAAAATTAAAACAAACGCTTTCAATAGCTTCATTATCAAATATGTTTTAATGTCCATCACTGATAATATGATAACAGCCAATTTCCCTGACACTAACCTGGAGTTTTTTCAGAGTAGATTATTCATAGAAGTGCATTGTAGTCCAAGTGTTTGGTCAAGCCCTCACTCCTGAACCAGTTCGGAGGCTCAATTTGTCTGGGTCTGAGGGAAGGTCTCAGGAGCTCACAGAGAACGCTATCTGCAGTTCCCCATCTTGGCTCCGCCCCCTGTCTCACCTTTTTAAAAGAAATGTTAGGCATGCTTCATCATAAATCTTCTGGGATTATGATTGATCATTGTACTAATTAGAGGTCAAGTATTATATTTCTTTAAAAGTCTACTTATAATTTAATTTGTTCTTATGGTTCTCTTCACTTTACTCTTCATCAGCTCATACAAATCTTTTAAGTTTTTTTGAGTTTTATAATTTCTTACGGTACAATAATATTCCATAAAATTCTTGTACCCTACATTCCCCATTTAGTAGGTACCCACTTTGTTTACACTTCTTAACTACAACAAAAACATAATGCTATGTCTATCTTTGCATTTATGGGCCCACTTTTCTTTTTAACAACTTCTCTTTGGGCCAAATGCCTAATAGTAGTTCCTCTCAGTCATGATTTTTTTTTTCCTATTGCCCAATGCTTAATGCAGAGCTTTGCATAAAATAGGAGCTTACTGAGTATTGGTGAAGTTAACTTTAAGGATTCCCTACATTTGTAAATATTTTTCCTGGCTACTCATACTCTATCCTTATCTTATTTCTTTATCTGACTACATAAAGATCTGCCTGCTTTTCTTCACTTAAAAAAAGTCATTTTGGCTAAAGGTTAAATAAAATCTTCATTCCACTCTTGTATTAGCCTTAAGCTTTGGTGTATGGTAAGCCAGCTGTCAGATTTTCTATTCTTAGCTTCTGACCCAAAATGTATCTTAAAAAAGATTTACTGAAGGCTCTTGGTTTTTCTTCAAAAACATTTTACATCCTAAGTAACATTTTTATTGTTATTGTTTAATATTTCAAAGTAGTTTGTTGATAACTGAGATTTTGAAATCATTGCATTATAAGATTATGGCATTTGGCGATGTTAGGGACATTAGAGATTATTTAATCCAATAATGTTGAACAAATATAAATAGCTATCTTTGTCAGTAACATATTTAAAAAAACATGTATTAATATTATCTATCTTCTTTTGTCATTTTGTTAATGATTTGCCAATTAGATTTAAATTGTTTTAGGCAGCATTCAGAAGTATTGTGTTCCCCATTCACAACCATATATTTGACATGTTGATCTAGTCCAATCCTTTCATTTTACAAAGGAGAAAAATGACAACTAAAAAGCAAATATGATTTTTCCAAGATTACATATTAAGTAATTAGCAAATCCAGGATTGGAAGTAAAGTCCCTATTTCAAATCTGATGCCTATTCTATTCTATCCTATTTAATCCTTTTCTCTCCTAGTCTATTCTCCAATTCTTTTTTTACAAGCATTTATTAAGTATCTATTTCCTTTGGGTACCACTTTAAAAAAATGAGAGGTGAAAGACTTGTGGGGATGGAACAAAGATGGTGGAGTAAAGCCAGGAAGATGCTTAAGTTCTCCAGGTTTCCACTGAAAACCATAATGAAACAAAACCTCTTAACAGAGTCTGATGGAATGAAACCACTCTCCAGCTCAAGATAGACTGGAAAAATTTCAAGAAAGGACAGTTTCATTGGGGTGAAAAGAGTGTTCAGCCCATCTCAGATAGATTCTGGGAAAGCAAGTTAGAAGTTCTTAATCACAGCAAATCAGCAAAGAAGACCCTCAGTTCTGGCTCAGTAGAGTAGCAAATCAGTGAGACAGCTTCCAGTCCCATCTCAGAAGGCAAACTCTGGGAACCAGGCTGTTCCTGGAAGGGAGCAAAGTTACCCCCTACAAAGACAAGAGACCCCTGTACTCAAAGTCAAGACTCAGAGCTTCATAAGAAGTTTGGGACAGCACCCCTTTTATCCCAGGAGCAGAGATCAGTTGTAAAAGTTTTTAAAAAAGAGGAAATACTAAAAGAAGAAAGAAAGAAAATGAGTAAGAAACAGAAAAGAATCTTGACCATAGAAAGCTATTATAGGCCAGACCAAAACAACAACTCAGATGAGGACAAAATGTCCACAGAAGAAATCTCTAAGAGAGATATGAAGTGGGCTCAAGCCCAAAAAGACTTATTGGAAGTATTCATAAAAGACTTAAAAAGGCAAATAAGAAAAGTAGAAAAAAATGAGAAAGAACATGAGAGATATGCATGAGAGAGTCAGCAGCTTGGAAAAGGAGGGAAAAAATTGTCTGAAGAAAACACCTCCTTAAACAGTAGAATTAACCAAATGGAAAAAGATATATAAAGGATAAGTGAAGAAAATCATACAGAATCAAACAAACTAAAAAGAATGAAAAATGGAAGAAAATATGAAATACATCATTGGAAAAACAAATGATGTGGAAAACAGATCCAGAAGAGAGAATTTAAAAATTATTGGCCTACCTGAAGGCCATGAACAACAACAACAACAAAAAGCCCCTGAATAGCATCCTCTAAGAGATCAGTAAAGACAACTGTCCCATTATTCTAGAAAAAGAGAGGGAAATGCTGATTGAAAGAATCTATTTATCACCTTTGGAAAGAGATTCCACAAGGAAAACCCCAAGGAACATTGTTGTGAAGCTCCAGAACTACATTCTCAAGATAAAAAGACTCCAAACTGCTAGACAAAACAATTCAAATATGAAAGAACAATAGTCAAGATTATTTAGGATCTGGCAGATTCTACAATAAAGGATTGAAGGGCTGAGATTATCATATTCCTAAAGGCAAAGGACCTAGGGTTACAATCAAGAATTAACTACTCAGAAAAATTCAGCATCATCTTTAAAGGGAGGTCATAGATCTTCAATGAAGTAAGCTACTTTCAATCATTTCTACTGAAAAAAAAACAAAAACTAAACACAAATTTTAATCTATAAATACAGAACTAAAATGAAGCATAGAAACATAAACAGGGGACAAATATGTATTATTTAAAGTTTAAACAGTTTACATCTTTCAATGGGAAATTGATATATGTAACTCAAGAATTGTATCTGTCACTGAGACAGATAAAGAGGAGCATCACATGGATTGAAGGTATGACTGTGAATACATTCTGATGTGATGACTTCAAAGAAAAAGATATTATAAGGTGGAAAAAGGTCTGTACTGGAAAAAGAGAAAAAGGGAGTTATTATGGGACAATTAAATCACATGAAGAGGCAAAAAGACCTATTAAAATTTAGGGAAAGAAAGGAGAGGTTTGAAAATGGCCTGATGTTTAATCTCATCAGAGTTTTGGCTCTGAGAGAGAATAACTTGATCATTCAGTTGAATATAGAAATTTATCTAACCCTATAAAGAAGTAGATGGAGAAAGAGAAAATAAAAGGGAGGGGCAGAATAGAAGGGAGTGCAGAAATACTGGGGAAAATGGTAAAAGAAGGGAGGAAAGGATCCTAGAAAATAATGTAGTGGGAGGAGTGGGTTAAAAAAACCACTACTAAGAGAAGTGGGGAGGAGTGATGGGATATAAGGTTGTGGGTGGGTGGGTAAAATAACACAACTAAGGATAGGGTGGAAAAAGAGAACAAAAGTACATACAAAGGAAAAAAATAGGATGAAGGGAAATACAGAGCTAATAATCATAGCTGTGAATGTGAATGAGATGAACTCTCCCATAAAATGGAAGCAAATAGCAGAGTGGATTAAAAACTAAAACAAAATGCTACAATATGTTGTTTATAATAAATACATTTGACACAGAGAGACACACAGAGTTAAGGTAAAAGACTGGAACAGAATTTATTATGCTTCAGCTAAAGTAAAAGAGCAGGGGTATTAATTCTGATCTCAGATAAAGCCAAAGTTAAAAATAGACTTTAATGAAAGAGATAAGGAAAGAAAATAGATCGTGATAAAAGGTGCCATAAGCAATGAAGTAATAGCAATATAAATGTATATGCAACAAGTGGTAAAGCAGCCAAATTCCCAGAGAAGATTTTAAGTCAATTACAGAAAGATATAAACAGCATAATTAATCTAGCGGAGGACTTCAACCTTCCCCTCTTAGAATGAGACAAATCTAACCACAAAATAAAAAAGAAATTAGGGAGGTTAATAGAATCCCAGAAAACCCAGATATGATAGACCTCTGTTGAAAATTGAATAGAGACAGGAAGGAATACACCTTTTTCTTGGCAGTACATGACACCTCGCAAAAACTGACCATGTATTAGGGCATAAAAAGCTTAAGATCAAATGCAGAAAGGCAGAAATAGAAAATGCTTCCTTTTTACTCCACAATGCAATAAAAATTATATTCAGTAAAGGGCCAGTAAAAGATAGACTAAAACCAAGTGGAAATTAAATAATCTAATTCTAAAGAATGAGTGGGTCAAACAACAAATCACAAAAACAACCCATAATTTCATCAAAGAAAATGACAATAATGAAACAATATACCAAAACCTATGGGATGCAGCCAAAGCAATTATTAGAAGAAATTTGTATCTTTGAATGGCTACATAAATAAAAAACTAGAGATCAATGAATAAGGAATGCAACTAAAAAGCTAAAAAAAGAACAAATTAAAATCCCTCAGTTAAATACCAAATTAGAAATTTTGAAATTCAAAGAAACTAAGAAAACTATTGACCTAAGAATTAGTTTTATGAAAAAACTAACAAAATAGATAAACCTTTGGTTAATTTTATCAGAAAAAGGAAAGGAAAACCCCAAATCACCAGCATCAAAAATGAAAGAGGTAAACTTATCACAAATGACAAAAAATTAACGCAATAATTAGGAGTTATTTTGCCCAACCCTATGGCAGCAAGTCTGACAATCTAAGTGAAATGGATGAATATTTACAGAAATATAAATTTCCCAAGTTAACAGAAGTGGAAACAAAATACTTAAATTGTCCCATTTTAGGAAAAGAAATTTTTTAAGTCATTAATGAATTCCCTAAGAAAAAATCTCCATGGCCAGATGGATTTACAAGTGAATTCTATCAAATATTTAAAGAACAATTGCTTCCAATACTATAAAAACACTTTGGAAAAATAGATAAAGAAGGAGTCCTGTCAAATTCCTTGTATGACACATATATGGTACTGACACATAAACCAGAAAGAGTCAAAACAAAGAAAGATAATCTCCCTAATGAATATTGATGCAAAAATTTTAAATAAAATATTTGCCAAGAGATTATAGCCACTTATCATCAGGATAGTATACTATGACCAAGTGGAATTTATACAAGGAATGCAGGGCTGGTTCAATAACAAAAAAACTCTTATTATAATTGACCATATCACTACAAAATCAAGAGAAATCATATGATAATCTCAATAGATGCAGAAAAAGCTTTGGACAAAATACAGCACTGATTCCTATTAAAAAACACTAAAAGCATAGGGATAAAGGGAAATTTCCTTAACATAATAAGCAGTATCTATCTAAAAACAATAGCAATCATTAGTTGGAATGCAGAAAAGCTGAATGAATTCCAAATAAGATCAAGAATGAAACAAAGATCCCCATTATCACCACTATTATTTGATATTACACTAGAAATGTTGACTTTAGCAATAAGAAAAGAAAAAGAAATTAAAGGAATCAGAATAGGCAATAAGAAAATAAAAGTATCACTCTTTGCAGATAGTGTGATGATATATTTAGAGAATCCTATAAAACAATCCAAAAACTTACTGGAAATAAATCACAACTTTAGCAAAGTTGTAGGATATGAAATAAACTAACACAAATCAGTATTTCTAAATATTACTGACAAAGCCCATCATCAAAAGATAGAAAAAGAAATTTCATTTAACATTACTGTAGACAAAATAAATATTTGGGGGTCTACCTGCCAAGACAAACACAAGAACTATATGAACACAATTATAAAATACTTCTCAAGCAAATAAAGTCATATCTTAACAATTGGAAATATATCAACTGCTCATGAGTAGGCCAAACTAATATAATAAAAATGAGTTTTCCATAAATTGGTCTACTTGTTCAGTGCCATACCAATCAAAGTGCCAAAAAATTATTTTATGGCACTAGAAAAAATAAGAAAATTCATTTGGAAGAAAAAAAGGTCAGGAATATTAAGGGAATAAATGAAAAAAATATATAAAGGATGATGGTTTAGCAGTGCTCAAACCAAAACTAGAGCTGAATAGAAAATTTGACTTTCAAATACAAGAATAAAGAGAAGCATGAAAAGGCAAGCAGGAAAGGAGAATCATAAAGGACTTAATAAATTTAATTTCCTACATGGAAATATGATATTTGTAACTATCACTTGGACCGTAATCAGCCTTTAGCCTATGAGTGGCAAGAGTGGAATAACAGACTAAAGATAGGAGAGTCAGGGATCAAGAAGAAATTTAATTAAATTTTAAGTGAAAATTGCTTACAAACGGAAGTTCTTCTGAGGAGAAGGGGTTAACATGCTGGGGCAAAGACAGTGCTTTGTATACATAAGAGAGCTGGACTATACCACAGTCATTCCGGGTCTTAATTAACAATTCTCATAGTAGGCTCAAGTGTAGACAATGCAGGTATTCCTGGATCCTTTGGGAACAGTATCGAGGCTGATTGTCTTTTTCAGCTTTATGATGTATAGAACCAAAGTTAGCTTAAGCGGGGTCAGGAATGAAATATCTCATTTGTTTCACTTAGCAAGTATAAGAAACAGGGATTGTGAGCATGTCAATCTTCTGGCTCTCAGGTCCTTGGCAAAAAGGGGAGCTCCTTTAATGAATACCTGGTGCAATACATTTTGCCAGAAGGTTAGATCATCCACAGTACAAAGGACTGCTGTTATGCCAAGCTCAGCACTATCTGCTTGCTAGGCCTTAGCTATATAAAACATGGTATCTCCAAAATATTTTGATATTTTCCCCTTTCAACCAAAGTGGGAAAGAACAAATATCCTTGTGGCCAATAAAGGAGAGGTAGATATAAGAGACCAATTGATTCAAGATGAGGTGTTGCCAAGTGGGTTTGTTCCTCCAGGTGATCTATCCAGATAAGTATGTCCCAGGTATCATTACTATCCATTGATTGCTTGCAAGCAGAAAAGGAGTGGGGAGCAAGAATGTATAAGGAGAAAATGCAAACAAATGATTGAATCACCATCTTGGGGGTTGGGCATACACGCATAAGTTTGGCAGCTATGAAAGTAGTTAGTAGAACTTAGTAGGGTTGATTAAGTTATTTATTAATCAATCAATGCATGGTCAAATTTTTCAGGTAAAACATTTGACTTGCTTGAGGTATACAGATGTGAGAAAACTCCTTGCATCAACCTTTGGATCTGAGCATATTGATAGTCCAGTTTTCCAGACTTCTAGAGCTAAATTCAAGTAATGCTATTCTCATGTAAGACATAGTAACATTGTTGGGTACAGATACAACTGCTTAGAAGGCTCACAATAGATTTATTTTGAGAAGAGAAATTTATATATCACCAAGGTTACCAAAAACTTAAATATCTTGGAAAAACAAAGCAAAGCAATACAACACTTTTCACCAATATTAATTAATGTTGTCTCTTTGTAACTTTGTAATTCATTCTCAATATCCATTCAACCAGCATATTTTGAGTCCCAGATGTATCATATAGTTAACTAGTTGCCAAATATCTTTTCTTGGACAATATGCTTATTTTTAACAATCTCTAAAAGGGGCTCTTCTTCTCAGGTTCCAAATCCAGAAATTAGTAAAACCATTTAAATTTGGTTTTACAATTTCAGAATTTCAGAGAATTCTAGTTGATATATCATTTGCTGTTTCTATTCTTAGGTAAATCCTATATCTGATATAAGAATTTTTTAAAGATGCAAGGCTGGGGGGGTATTCTGTAGAGTCAGCCAGAAAATTCCAAGCTTCCAGATTTCTTCTACAAACAGAACAAATTGCACTTCAGGTCAAACATAGACCAGTGAAAACAAATAATACTTGGGGCAACCTGAGAAGACCTGAAGAAAAAGTCCAAGATAGAGGTTTAATTGGGATGAATTGTAAACACCTCTAGGCTAGTTCCAAAGAAACAGCCAGTGGGAAGCCTGTGTGCTAGCTGGGTTTGAAGAGAGCCTCAGTCAGAACCTCAGGACCTTCCACCTTCCAAACAATGTGGGAGACTTGGGGATATGAGTCCAAGAAGACTAAGGTAATCTCAGCCCTGAGTAAGAAGGAACCAGTACACCCATGGAGTACAGAAGCAATGCAGCTGGCTGCCCCCACATGTAGGATGTTGGAACTTTTGGTTCAGGGTTTCAGGCCAGAGAGAAGAGCTGAAGTGAAGTTAGAGGCACCATCTCCCCACCCCAGGATTAGAGGTACTTTTTCATTAAAAAATGAAGAGGCAAAGAAGAAAAATCCAAGTCATAGACACTTACTACGGAAATAGGTAAGACCGGAGTTCATCTACAGAAAAGGACAGTAAAGTTTAAAAAAAAAAGCATCTTCTACCCCAAAGAGTAATGTTAAATGGCTATCTGCACAAAAAGGATTTTTATTTATTTATTATATTAAAGCTTTTTTATTTTATTTTTTATTTTCTTTCATTATTTTTTTTATTAAAGCTTTTTATTTGTATAACATATGTATGGGTAGTTCTTTAGCATTGATCTTTACAAAGCTTTCCATTACAAATTTTACCCCCAGTCCCCTCCCCTCCCCTAGATGGCAGGAAGTCCACTACATGTTAGTTATGTTGAAATACTTGACAAGTTGTGCAAGAAAAATCCTATCTACAAGAAAAAAAGAAAATCAGAGAAAGGAAACACAATGCAAGCAAACATCAATAGAGAGCATGAAAATGTTATGTTGTGGTCTGTATTTCATATTCCTCTCTCTGGGTGTATATGGTTTTCTTCAGGTAACAATTGGAACTGGTTTGAGACAATTCTTTGCTGCAGAGAGCCATGTCCATCAGAATTGATCATCATGTAATAACTGTTGTTGCTGTGTATAATGATCTCCTGGTTCTGCTCGTTTCACTCAGCATCAGTTCATGCAAGTCTCTCCAGGCCTCACTGAAATTGTCCTGTTGGTTGTTTCTTACAGAGCAATAATATTCCATAACATTCATATGCCATAATTTATTCAGCCACTCTCCAATTGATGGGCATTCATTCAGTTTCCAATTTCTAGCCACTACAAAAAGGGCTGCCACAAACATTCTTGCACATGTGGGGCCCTTTCCCTCTTCTAAGATCTCTTTGGGATATAGGCCCAATAGAAACACTGCTGGGTCAAAGGGCATGCACAGTTTGATAACTTTTTGAGCATAGCTACAAATTGCTCTCCAGAATGGTTGGATCTGTTCACCATTCCACCAACAATGTATTAGTTTCCCAGCTTTCCCACATCCCCTCCAACATTCATCGTTATCTTTTCCTGTCATTTTAGTCCAATCTGACAGGTGTGTAGTGGTATCTCAGAGTTGTCTTAATTTACATTTCTCTGATCAATAGTGATTTGGAACAACTTTTCATATGACTAGAGATAGTTTTAATTTCATCATCTGA
>JAJPUD010017577.1:27500-30936 GCA_023553655.1 Myrmecobius fasciatus
AATTTTTAATGTTTTTTTTTACATAGAAATGTATACCATATTTTTAATATTGACATTAGTAATTGCATAGCTCAAAAGAAATATTGGGACACAGGTATGATCTGACTCTAAAAAGGAAAACTGTCTAGGAAAAGATAAAAATAGCAATTATGCTATGCAAATGAGATGCAGAGAAATAATAGACAAAGAGACATTAGATAAGGGAGGAGGGCTCATATTTCTGAAGAGCTACTCAAATTGGGAATGAGTCAAATAGGGAGCAAGAAACATACATATGTATTATGCTCTGAAGGTTGTAGTACCCTCCAAAATCTGTAAAGAAATAATTGAGGCATATGCTCTATTCTATTCCCCTTTCTCTATCCTCTTCCCTTTCTACTTTTCTGTGGGTTAGATAGATTTCTATATTCATATTTGCTGTATATATTATTCCCTCTTTGAGCCAATTTTGTTGAGTATGCTTTACTCATTCACTCCCTGTATTCCATTCCACTGTAGAAGCTTTATCTTGCCTCTTTTATGGCAGATTATTATTTTTTATTTATCTTCAGTAATAACTTTTTATTTTCAAACTACATGCAAAGATAATTTTCAACTTTTGCAAAATTTTGTGTTCTAAATTTTTCTCCTTCCTTTCTTCCTCTCTCTCCTGGATAGCATGTAATCCAATATAGGTTAAACATGTGCAATTCTTCTAAAGATATTTCCATATTTATCATGCTATGGCAGATAATTTACACTAATCTATCCCTCCTTTTTCTATACTCTGAATATATTTCTCTTTCACCTCTTAATTTTATATTTTATATATTATTCCTTCATATTTAAATCAATATATATATATAAAATGTATATATATACATACACATATATATATGCATATATATATATACCTTTTATATGCCATAATAGAGAAAATTCTTATGAGTTACAAACATCATCTTCCTATATATGAATGTAAATAGATAAACCTAATTAAGTATCTTATAATTTCCCTTTCTTGATAATCTCCTTATACTTCTTCTGAGTCCTGCATTTGAAAATCAAATTTTCTATTCAACTTTGGTCTTTTCATCATGAATTCTTGAAATTTCTTTATTTCATTGAATGTTCACATATTCCCCTGTGAATTATATATATATATATATGTATATATATACATGTGAATTATATATAATATATATATAATCCCCTGAAGAATTATACTCATTAATTTTCTGGCTGATTCTTGTTTGTAATTATAGCTCTATTTTTCTCTAGAATATCATATTCCAAGCCCACTAATCCTGCAACATAAAAATTGTGTTAGCCTGACTGTGACTCCACTATACTTGAATTGTTTTACTTTGGTTGTTTGCAATATTTTCTCCTTGACCTGGGAGTTCCAGAATTTGACTATAATATTCCCTGGAGTTTTCATTTTGGGATCTCTTTAAAGAGGTGTTGATTCTTTCAATTTCTATACCTTCTGTTTCTAGAATATCAGGACATTTTTCCTTGATAGTTTCTTGAAAGATGATGTCCAAACTCTTTTTTTAATCATAATTTTCAGATAGACCAATAATTTTAAAATTATTTCTTCTGATACTATTTTTGATTGGGGATACCTTGGTGAGTCCCTGCCTTTACTCCACTATCTTGGGTCTACCTCCCCAGCATATTTTTTTTCAGAGTCCAACTCATTTGTAACAGCTTTTGGATTAAAAGGAAAGTTTTTGTCTAGCAACATTTCCTTTATCAATGGTCTCTCAAATTTTCTAATGGGGATTTATAAATGATTTAGAATTTTAGATTTTGGAATTTTAAAGCCACTTTAGAATGATCAGGTAAGGAACAATTACATTTAATTAGCAATGATTATATCATTTTGATCTCAAAACAACAACCTTGGGAAGTGAGTACCATTATTATTTTTCTTTTTACAAATCAAGAAACTGGTCCAAACTGAGAAAAATAATTTTTCTTGAGATTACACAGCTAATAAGTTTCTATAACTGACAGCTACAGGTACTGCTGAAGCTGGGGCTACTTGCAGCTACTACTGGCAGGGTGTGCTAAACTCGGATGATGCCCTTAGGCTTGCCTGGAAGGACAGGTTATAGGATGCTCAGGGCCATAAGGTCATTGAAGCCACTAATAGTATGGACTTCCACTGTGGCTGCTGCCCCCTACCCCATACACACGTATCACATGGGACATAATGTAATTTGCATTTCCCTACAATTCTCCAGCATTCTCTTTTATTAAACTGATCTGAAATGAGAGTGGTTAACAGAGAGACATGGATTGTAATAGTCTTGTTAGCAATTCCCACAATTGAGATATACCAAGGAATGGGGAAGACAGAGGGGTTTACTGAATACTGCCCCCCTTCTATCCCTCTCCATAATTGTATTATGTTGAACAATCAGGTTGTTCTGTGGGAAGAATCCCTCAACATTTTCAGGGGGCTTTCCTTTTTTTTTTTTTCAGCATGTAACCTAGCTTTTATTCTACATCCTGTTTTCCAGTGACCAGGTTTCTAGCTTCATCTTTTGTTGATTAAAGGAAGCATACTTTGCTTTCATAATGGTGCAGAAGGGACTCAGGGACTAGATTCATCCTCTTCCACTGTGCATAGTCTTAAGGGGGACCCCAATGTCAGAATATTGTCAATCAGATATAGCTCAATTTGTCTAGAGACTGATGGATGAAGATTATTAACAAAATAGGGTAAAAACTGAAATTTCAAGGAAGGTTTTACAAGAGGTTATTATGAAGTGCAAATAGTTTACCTAGTTTTCCCCTTTCACTCGCTATTTTTGAGATTATTGTTTTTGTTACCTAGTATAATGAAATCATCAATCTTGCCAATTATTTTTAAAAACTTTAAATAACTTTTATAAGATTTAATCCTCTTTTTTCTTTAAAACAAATTCTATAGGGTACTCCAAAATTTACTAAGATGATTCAGAAGTGGTTGCATTCCTAGAACTACTGAAAAATATCAGGAGTTATCTCCTGTGATCTTAACATGACATTGCCAAACTTTTTAATTGTTAATCTCAAAACTTCCATAAACTGCTAAAATATTTTTACTAACAGTTCCTCAGCTTTGATTATCTGACTTCTGTAATGCCAATTTGGCCAATGTTTCAATGACAGGAAAAAATGTTTTGCAAGTTTTTCCCCGTCCTTTTTCTTATAACCTAATCTCCAACAAAAAATCTAAAGTGGAGCTAGTTCTGTTTGTTGCTTCAACTATGAAAGTTCATTAATCTTTCCTTGTGTTACTCTGGCTACAACCTTTAGAAATTTTTTTTCTGTCTGACATATTTTAAATGTTTCAATGTTTTTTTTTAATAAAGCTTTTTATTTGCAAAACATATGAGTGACCTTTCAACATTGACCTTTGCAAAAAAACTTTTTTTTCCCAAGCTTTTCCTTTCCCTCCCCC
>JAJPUD010017578.1:0-12359 GCA_023553655.1 Myrmecobius fasciatus
TTGGCAATAAGACAAGAAAAAGAGATTAAAGGAATTAGAGTAGGACACGAGGAAACCAAATTATCACTTTTTGCAGATCATATGATGGTCTACTTAGAGAACCCTAGAGAATCAACTAAAAAACTATGAGAATTAATCCACAACTTTAGCAAAGTTGCAGGATACAAAATAAATCCACATAAATCATCAACATTTTTATACATCACCAACAAAATGCAACAGCAAGAAATACAAAGAGAAATTCCATTCAAAATAACTATCAATAGTATAAAATATTTGGGAATATATCTGCCAAGGGAAAGTCAGGATCTATATGAGCAAAACTACAAAACACTCTCCACACAAATAAAGTCAGATCTAAACAACTGGAAAAACATCAAGTGCTCTTGGATAGGTCGAGCGAATATAATAAAGATGGCAATACTACCTTAACTAATCTATCTCTTTAGTGCTATACCAATCAAACTCCCAAGAGATTATTTAACTGAACTAGAAAAAATCACAACAAAATTCATCTGGAAAAACAAAAGGTCAAGAATTTCAAGGGAATTAATGAAAAAAAATGCAAATGAGGGTGGCCTAGCTGTACCAGATCTAAAACTATATTATAAAGCAGTGGTCACCAAAACCATTTGGTACTGGATAAGAAATAGAGTAGTGGATCAGTGGAATAGGTTAGGTTCACAGGACAAAATACTCAATGACAATAGTAATCTAGTGTTTGATAAACCCGAAGACCCCAGTTTTTGGGATAAAAACTCACTATTTGACAAAAACTGCTGGGATAATTGGAAACTAGTATGGAAGAAATTAGGCATCGAACCACACCTAACACCATATTCCAAGATAAGGTCAAAATGGATTCATGATCTAGGCATAAAGAATGATATTATAAATAAATGAGAACAATGTAGGATGGTTTACCTCTCAGACCTGTGGAGGGGGAAGGAATTTGTGACCAAAGAAGAACTAGAGGTCATCATTAATCATAAAATAGATAAGTTTGACTATATCAAGTTAAAAAGTTTTTGTACAAACAAAATGAATGCAGACAAGATTAGAAGGGTAGCAGTAAGTTGGGAAAATATTTTTACATCCAAAGGTTCTGATAAAGGCCTCATTTCTAAAATATACAGAGAATTGACTCAAATATATAGAATTCAAGCCATTCTCCAATTGTTAAATGGTCAAAAGATATGAACAGACAATTTTCAGACGAAGAAATTGAAACTATTTCTGGTCACATGAAAAAGTGCTCCAAGTCACTATTGGTCAGAGAAATGCAAATTAAGACAACTCTGAGATACCACTACACACCTGTCAGATTGGCTAAAATGACAGGAAAAGATAATGATGAATGTTGGAGGGGATGTGGGAAAACTGGGACACATACATTGTTGGTGGAACTGTGAACGGATCCAACCATTCTGGAGAGCAATTTGGAACTATGCTCAAAAAGTTATCAAACTGTGTATACCATTTGACCCATCCAGTGTTTCTACTGGGCATATATCCCAAAGAGATTTTAAAGGTGGGAAAGGGACCCACATGTGCAAAAATGTTTGTGGCAGCCCTTTTTGTAGTGGCAAGAAACTGCAAATTGAAAGGATGCCCATCAAATGGAGAATGGCTGAATTAATTATGGTATATGAATGTTATGGAATATTATTGTTTTGTAAGAAACGACCAACAGGAGGATTTCAGAGAGGCCTGGAGAGACTTGCATGAACTGATGCTGAGTGAAATCAGCAGAACCAGGAGAACATTATACACAGCAACAAGACTATACGATGATCAATTTTGATGGACAATGTTCTCTTCAACAATGATGTGATTCAAACTAGTTCCTATTGTTCAGCGATGAAGATAGTCATATACATCCAGAGAGAGGCCTCTGGGGACTGAGTGTGAACCACAACACAGCATTTTAACACTTTCTGTGAATATTTCCATGCATTTTATTTTCCTTCTTAGGTTGTTTTTTCTTCTTCTCTTTCTAGATCTGATGTTTCTTGTGCAGTAAGATAACTGTATAGATATGTATACATTTATTGTATTTGTCATATAATTTATCCTATTTAGCATGTATTAGATTACCTGTCATCTAGGGGTGGGGATGGGGGGAATTAGGGGAAAATCTTGGGGAAAAAAGTTTTTGCAAAGGTCAATGTAGAAAAATCACTCATATGTTTTGTAAATAAAAAGCTTTATAAAAAAAAAACATGGGGCTTGAAAAAAAAAAGAGTTAGCTCAATGTTTGGGAGGGTCCTAAGGGAAGTGTGGGAGAAGAGAGGTATTAGAATGACTGCTAAAGTAAAGGTCTATAGAGTCATTGTGATGACTTCATTATTGTATGCTGTGAAACCTGTACAGTACACCAGAACCATGCTAGGAAACTAAGGTGCTTCCATTTGAATTGTCTTAAGAAGATTCTGAAGATCACCTGGCAGGATGAACTACAATACACTGAAATCATTTTTTGAATTAAATTATTATGCATTCCAACTTACTACAGAGAACACCAAATGTGGGCTTGCCAAAAAAATTGGTTAATGGAGAACTCACACATGACAAGTAGTCACAATAAGTTTATGTGATGATCAACTCTGATAAACATGGCTCTTTTCAACAATGAGGTGATTCAGGCTAGTTCCAGAAGACTCATGAAAACTGCATCTAGAAGTAGGACTGTGGGGACTGAATGTAAATCACAACATAGTATTTTCACTTTTTTGTTGTAGTTTGCTTGCTTTTTGTTTTCTTTATCATTTTGTTTCCTTTTTGATCTGATTCTTCTTGTGCAGCATGATAAATGTGGAAATATGTATAGAAGAATTGCACATGTTTAACATATATTGTATTACTTGCTGTCTAGGGGAGAGGGGTAATGCAGAAAGGAGGGAGAAAAAAAATTTGAATACAAAAGTTTTTCAAGGGTGAATGTCAAAAATTATCTTTGCATATATATTTTGAAAATAAAAAAGCAATTATTTAAAAACAACAAAAACATCCATGATGGTATGCCCTCATCATGGAAGGGCTTTGTTCTATGAGCAAAGCAGAACTGAATTATCTCAAAAGAAATGCAAGATGTGAAAACTTAGACGAGTCACCTAAAATGTTCCAACCTGTGGCAGAGCATTCCAAGCTTGTATTGGTCTGATCAGTCACAGCTGGACACACTGTAATTTGACTCTAACATAGTGATGTCATGTTGGTCCTCTTAGAGAACAAAAGACAACAACCAACCTATATCTGTGTGTGTGTTTATGTATATGTGTTTATATATATATATGTGTGTGTGTGTGTGTGTGTGTGTGTATGTTCAATGGAATGCAAAATTCCAGACAATAGCAAGGAGAGATAAGATTTTCTTAAATGAGCATTGCAAAGAAATAGAAGAAAAGACCAGAATGTGAAAGACAAAACTCTTTAAGAAAAATAGAGATGTCAAGGGAACATTTCATGTAAAAAATGGGCTTGTTAAAAAAATGTAGAGATCTAATTGAAGTAGAAATTAAGAAGAGGTAGGAAGAATATGTAGAAGAACTATACAAGAAAGATCATACATCACCACTAAACATAATGGTGTGCTTATTGATTTTGAGTCATGAATTTTGGAGAATAAAGTCAAGTAGGCCTAAGTAAACCTTGTTAACAATAAAGCTAGAGGAGGTGATAGATTTCCTGGTAAGCTATTTAACATTCTAAAAGATGATGCTGTGTAAATTCTTCACTCAATATGCCAAATTTGAAAAACATAAAAGTGGCCACTAAATTAGTCTATTTACCAATATAAAAAAGAGAAATGCCAAGGAATGTTCAAATTACTGAATAGTTGCAATGATTTTACACACTAGGAAGTTTTGTGTTGAAGATTATGCAAGTTAGGCTTCAAAATTATGTGAACTGAGAAGACCTGAGAAGGTTTTCAAAGAGGCAGAAAAACTAGACAACAAATCGACATCATTTGCTGGATTATCGAGAAAGCAAGAGAGTTCGGGGGGGTTTTTGAGGGGGAGGAATCTATTTCTGCTTCACTGCCCTAAAGTCTTTGACTTTGTGTGGATCATATCAAATTGTGGTAAGTCCTAAAACAGATGTACCTAAAAGAGAGTACCATATCATCTTATTTTTCTCCTGACAAACTTTATTCAGGCTCAAAAAAGCAAGTTAGAAATGAACATGTAACAACTAGTTGGTTCAAGAATGGAAAAGAAATATAATAAAGATGAATACAGACCACCTCATGTGTAGTGCTATACTAGATTAGTCAAAAGCTGGATTTAAGATTTCTAGGAGAAATATCTAAAATCTCAAATATGCAAATAATACCACTCTGATGGAAGAAAGTTAAGTAATTAAGAAGCATCTTGATGAGGGTGTAAGAGCAGATTGTTAAAGCTGGTTTGGATAAAAAAAAATGCTTAAAATCTTGGCAACTGGTCCTATCACTTCCCAGGATAGAGAGAGAATAAATGGAAGAAATGCTTTGTTTCATTTTTTGGGGGCTCAGAGATAACTCCAGACAGCATAAACAACCATAAAATTAAAAGATGCGGGTGGTTTGGAAGGGACATTATGACAAATCCAAACAGGATACTAATAAGCAAAGACATCTCCTAGGCCATAAAAGTACATATAGTCAAACTTCCAGTAGCAGTTTATGATTGGGAGAATTGGAATATAAGAAAAACTGAGCACAACAGAATTGATGCTTTGGGGTCAATTTATTCACTGCAAAGTAAAACATTGAAGCCGAAGCTTAAATACTTTGGCCACATAATGAAAATACACAATTTATTTGAAATGATCCTGATTCTGGGAAAGATTGGAGACAAAAGGAAAAGGGCATGGTAGAGAATGAAAAAGATAGTTATTGTTTTGAAAAAAAATGAACATGAACTTAGACTTCAGAAAACATTGGAGGACAGAAAGGGTCTGTGATGCTATAGTTCATGGGGTCTCAAAGAGTCAAACATGACTAAATGACTGAAGAAAAGTATTCATGTTTTCCTTTGTTCCTAAAACATATATTCCTTGAAATCAAGCAATGCCTGAATTTGTTTTTGAATACCCAGCATCAACCCCAGTTCTTGGAACACAGTAAGTGTTTAATGAATGTCATTATTGAATAATGGTGATATCTTAACCTTTCAGGTACAACTTTCTAGCAAGATTGATTTAATCAGAATCAACACGAGATCAAACTTCTGAACAGGTTTTTGAATGAAAGAACCCACAAAAATTTGGAGTGTAACAAATTTACAACAGAAGATATTTTGGAAGAACTTCAGGAAAAGTTTGTCTCAGTTGGGCAGTGGGAGGATGTAACCTAACACAGGTGCAGCCAGGGAGGCCCAGGGCAGAGAGGCCTGGAAATCTAATGGGAGGCATTCAGCCAAAATACAGCAGTGTTGGCTACTCTGTTCTGGTTCAGAAATCAGATCAGCAAAGTAAATGTGAGACCTCCAACACAACTACAGAAGGCAAGTATTGAGTCCCCGAAACCCAGCATAACAAGGAAGGCTTGGCCATAACCACCCAGCACCAAAAAAGTCTGCAGCACCATCCCCAAGGGCAGCATGAAACCCCTGTCAAGCCCTGTAGAGGAAGCTTGGAACAATCTTCCCTTTGCCTTAAAGGCAGACCTGAATGTTTAAAAATGGGCAAAAAAGTAAGAAAGATCCCTGATCATAGATAGCTATTATGGAGACAGGGAAAAACAGACCTCAAACAACAAGGACACTAAAGGCAAAATATCTCCAGATGAAGCATCAAAGGGTAATATAAGTTAGTCTCCAACTCAAAAGGTTCTCTTGGAAAAATGCAAAAAGTATCTTAAAAGAGAGTTAGAAGAAAAATAAGGAAAGGAAATAAGAGCTTTGGAAAAGGAAACATAGAAATTGTTTGAAGAAAATCACTCTTTAATAAATAGTTTTGGCGAACTGGAAAAAGAAAAAAAAAACTCCTTGTAAAATAGAATTGGTAAAATGGGGAAAATTATATTAACAAAATATTTTCATTTAAAAGTCCAATTGGACAAATTGAAAAGCTAACTGAAGAAAATAATTCACTATAAATTAGAATTGAACAAATGGATGTGAATGACTCAATGAGACGTCAAGAATCAATCAAACAAAAGCAAAACAAAATGAAAAAATAGAAAAAAATGTAAAATACCTCATCAGAAAAACAATTGATCTGGAAAATAGTATTAGGAAAGACAATCTAAGAATTACTGGCCTACCTGAAAACCATGATTTCAAAAAATCATCAAGGAAAACTGCACTGATGTCTTAGAATCAGAGGATAAAAAAGCCATTGAAAGAATACACCTATCACCTCCTGAAAGAGATTCCAAAATGAAAACTTTAAATAATATTGGAGTTAAGTTCCAGATTTATCGGATCAAGGAGAAAATACTGTAAGCAGCCAGAAAGAAATAATTCACATATTGAGGAACCATAATCAGGATTATTCAGGCCCTAGCAACTTCCACTATAAAGGATCAAAGGACCTGGATTATGATATTTCAGAGAACAAAGGAGTTTGGACCGCAGCCAAGAACCAACTGCCCTGCAAAACTAGCTGTTATCTTTGAGGGAAAAATATGGATATTTAATGAAATAGGGAATTTTTAATTACTTTTGATGAAAAGATCAGAGCTGAACAGAAAATTTGATCTTTAAATATGGAATACAAGAAAAATACACGTCTGTTTTCTATACTTGAATTTTAATGAAGTTCCTACTCTAATGTGAAAAACAGTTCAAATATTAATGTAACAATTAATAGTATACATTTTCCTAGTCTCTTGTGTATAGAGAAAAATAAATACATGATTCATGTAACCAGAGACAATTTTCCTTGAGTTGATTGCTTTTTTATGTTAGTTGAGAAACATTTGAACAGATCCATACTCATTACTCACCCATGTGATTATAGTCATCTTTACAGTAACACCTTTATTCTCTGACTAGTGATATTGTCTTTTGTCCTAAGACCAGTTTTTGAAGTGAAGATAGATGAAAACTAAAATCAGTGATATCAAACTCGAAGTAAATATGGGCTATTCTTATTACATAAGAATCCCTTTTGTTTTAGCAAAGCACATATTAATGTTATTATTGTTCCATTATATTTTATTTATTTTGTTAAATATTTCCAAGTGCATTTAATCAAGTTTGTGCAGCAGTGGGGAGTGTTGTGGACCATATAAGCACCAGTGCTTATATTATTAACACCTCTGTCTGTGATTGATATTCAAATTAGTTCTCAGTGAATGTACAAATGACAGAATATATTTCCTTGACTATTGGTTGGAAGTTTTGAAAGAAGTCTGAAATTAGAAGCACCATATTATACTTTTCATATACTCAAATGTTTTTGAGGCATTTTTTCTGTGCCAAATCCAATACTGAGTATCAAGAATCAAGTATTTATTCTCTCTCTCTCTCTCTCTCTCTCTCTCTCTCTCTCTCTCTCTCTGTATATATATATATATATATATAAACATATATATACATACATATATATATTTCAGTACATGTATTTTTGTTGTTTAGTCATTCACTTGTGTTTCACTATTTCTGACCCCATGGACCATAGCACATGAGTCACTTATATCTTTCACTATATCCTGAATCTGTTAAAATTCACTGGGAAGTATTTTTAAGCTTTAAAGAATAACATAAGTGTGAATAACTATTATTTTGGTTAATTTCTGTATTGATAGAGAAATATCTAGACAGTAGAAATTCTACTCCAGTCAGTAGGTGGAGCTTTGAGCTATCAGTTCATCAAGTGCATATTTTTTCATGTTAGAACACTATATGCTTTATTTTATTTGTTAAAATTTTTATCTATCAGTTTGTTTCTATCTACTTACTTATTTTTATTCATCCAATCATTTATTCATCTATCTGTTTTTATTTCTTCCTTTCTCTCAATTTATTTTTTACTACCCTCCCTCTTTTTCACTCTGGCTTTTATTCCCTCCTCTACTTGGTTATATCACATTTTGCTATACTGCATGTGTTTAAAAACCTTTAAACAGAAGCAAGATGAGTACTCTTCTGATGTGTTGTAAAGAGGATCCTTATTCAGTTATTAGATGTACAAATGGACATTAACATTCCTTCTAGCTCTGAAATTCCATAACTATATATGATAAAATATTTCAAGAGAAACTTTGAATTATTGTAACAGATTAATGTATTCTGTTAACAAGCCTTACCCTTACTGTACTTATAGTTTACTGTATACTATAATAGGCATTATATTTGTCTAATTCTTGAATTATTTTATCTATTAACCTCTACTCATATGCATCCAAGTCCTTGTTCTAGTTTCTATATCAATTTTTCATTCTCTAATCCCTCACCTTTCATTTTCCTTTACATCTTTTTTTTCCTCCTTCTGTGAAGGATAATTCTCATCTATCATCATCTTCTCCAACTCCTCTTTCCCTCACAATAAATAAACATGATAAAGCATACCCAGACATTAACTTCTCTGAGTTGATATCTAATGGTTACTGTTATATTTTTCTGATATATTCAGTTAAAATTAAATATGTTCAAACAGCATATAACTCTTCATAACCACAGCAGTTATCACACCACTGAAGGTCCCTCTACACTGTTGGAACTTATCTCCTCCTTCACACATACTTGCCCAGAGGCAGGTATTTATTTGGTGTGCATTTGGATTCTATTTCTAATTTTAAAGAAATGTTTAAACCATTTCAAAGCCTCAAAACAGAAAAATGGATCTAAGTATCAGCCTAATGAAGGATCATTATAATTTTGGCATTCTAAACTGAAATATGAAAGGGAATTTGACTGAAAACAATTCAAGGAGAAATCACCCTAGCTGCCTGAGAAAGCTTACAGACAACAAAACTCCTGGGCACTGCTCCACTTTTTTCTCAGTGGGCTGTGTGGTGAAACAGGAATGAAACCAACTAAATGGGTTTTGGTTTTGATGCATCAATTGGGGGCTGTAAATAAGAGCATGAGCCATAACATTTTCTTATCCAAATAGGCAGAAAGATGTCATCCATACCATTAAAAAAAAAGGGGTATGGCATTAAGTATTGTTCCCATGTGTTTGATAAGATTGTTAGCTGTTGAGTTTAGAGTATAAAGTTCAACCAAAATGTAACAGGGAAAGCATTTGAAGACTCATTTATAAAACTCCCTGTGACCTTTTTGGAGTTTTCTAATTCTAAGTACAAATTACTGAGGATGAGTTGTGATAAAAATTAGAATAAGCCTTTTGGGTGACTCTTTTTAGTAAGAAATGTGAATCTCAATTAGTATATAGGTAGACAAAAGGAGAAACAGTTTGGTGCATTGAAAATTGCATGGCATTTAGAGTTAGAGAATTTGCCTTTGCATATGCACTCTGAGTTCCTACTTGTGAAACTTTGGATAAATTATTTATACTTTCTGCGGTTTAGTTAGTTTCTTTATCTGTAAAATGTGGGAATTTTATTAGATGATCCACATTTCATTCTAGTTTTTGACCTGTGATTCTAAGATGACCAATTCAATATAGTTCCCCCTAAAAGCTCTGATCATTTCATTTTTTCTACAGAAAGAGTGATTACAATGTCTTTTTAAAGTGATTATATATCAAGAATTTGATGTCTTTGGCAGCATGATACTTTGACATGGTGGATGGTTTTTTATTTCAAAAATGTGGGTACTCTATCAGTAGAGATTGCAATATATATATATATATATATAAAATCATTTATCTACAGTATCAAAGTATCAATTTACCAGAACCCAAATTCTTGGGATCCAAATTCTTTAATAATTTAATATATTACAGAATATATATGAGGCTATTTTTTAATTTTGAAAGTAAATATATTTTCTGTGCTTATAATGATCAAGTGAATGCATAGAACCTCGATTTTCAAGGTATGAATCATAGTCTGGAGCCATTTTAAGGTACAATACTTTTTGTAGATAAGAAAAATGCATTTTTGCTTTTTTTAAATTTGAAGGTAATTATTTTCATATATTTCATTATAAAATTTAATAATAGTTGTTATACATGACTGCAAAGCCATGTATAAAGTACCCAAGACACCTTGATTGGAGAATACATTGTAAAATATAATTTCCATTAGTAATATTTCATTATGTTAGAATCAAAAGTTCTCAAAAGCAATTTCTTCAAGAGACTGAATGATATATATGTCAAGGATATTAAAAATCAGATTCACATCTCTAATACAAGTATTATGTAGTTATATTTTAATATACTTCAGCTTTTAGATTAGATAACCTGAAATTAATATTCTTTCCCATTCACATTTAATTTGGGAGGAAGATGAATGAGCTTAGATCCAGGAAATATTGTAGTATAGATTCCATCTTTAATTTCCCTTTAACTTCATTTTTTTCTTTAGTATTGCCTGTGTCTTTTTTTCTGAACACATTGAAGTGAGAACTTTTTAGGGTATCAATGTAAAGTTCAGGTGGTGGTTTACTAACAATTTCCCTTGAACATCCAATAAATCTTAACTAACACATTTTTGAGAGGTCAGTTTTTTGTCCCTTAATGACAGCTATTAATCTAATAAAGAGAAGCAGTGTATTATGGTGATAGGGACCAAGAATTTGAAATCAAAGAACCCAAACTCAAATCTTGGCATAAGAGCTTCAACTTAAAAAAAAAGCAAAAATGTGTCTTTGTCTCAACTACAATTATTTTTATAATTTCATTATGAAATTTAATAATAGTTGCCAAACATGACTTTAGTCCCCAAGACACCTTGACTGGAGAATGCATTATAAAATATAATTTCTATTAGTAATATTTAATTACATTATAATCAAATTCTAACTACAACCTCCATGAAAAATATAATTATATCATCCTGGTAATTTAAAGAATCTAGTCTTAAGAGTGAAATTGAGAAGTAATGGAAGTACAGTTTGGGATCTTGTATGAAGATTTCTAAAATTTGTTATTATGTTTAGAGTAATTGGATTCCAATGTGTTCAAAGGAATCCATGATTCCTTTTCATTTAATGACAGCATGATAACTCAGAAATTATGTATGAAGAGTACATTATTAATTAAATTAATTAGAAAGGTCATTTAAAAGCATAACTGAGAATGTAGATGAAGATGGGAGAGAGAAGTCAGGAAATTTCCTGAGCTCTTTCCAATTTCCCTCAGAAACAAACAAACAGAAAAAAAAAATATTCAAGCATCTGAACAGATTCTTCAGTGACAGAAACTACAAAGAAATAGAGTGAAACAATTTACCAACTTAAGATAACTTGGAAAGACTTTAGGAAAAGTTACTTTCACTTGAGTGAAAAGGGAGCACAGCCCAGCACAAATGGTGTCTGAATAAGCAAGCAAAAGGCTCTTAGTCACAGGACAAATCAACAACTGTAACGCCTAAGTGCTACTTCAGTAGAACAATAGACAAGTAGGTCAGTAGTGGAGCCTCCAGTCTTAGTGCAGAAGGCCCAGAAACCAGGTTATAGAGGTATGACTAGCTTGGGCTACTCCAGCACAATGAATCTGAAACATGAGTACTCAAAACCAATGAAGTTCCCTGTGGTCCCCAGTACAAGAAGCTGGAGAGAGTACCTCCTACATTCCAAGAGCAGAGCTCAACTTTAAACTAAATAGACAAAAAAAGAGCAAGAAAGATAAAAGAATATTGGCAAGAGAAAGCTATTATGGTGAAAAGAAAAATCAAAACAATAACGTAAAAGATGATAAGGTGGTGGAGCCATGGTGGCGGGGATCAGACAGGAATCTCTGTAACCTCCTCTAACCTCCCCTCAAACCAACAACATATGAAGCCTCTAGACTGATTTTGGAGCAAAAAAGTCCACAATATCTGGAGAACAACACGATTCTAGAAGAAGATACTCTAGAAGAACCTCAAAACAGGTCTGTTTTAATTGGGCAGGGGGGTGGTCTGCTGAACCCAGACTGCAGCACAGGGAGACCAGGGCAGGGAGCTGGAGCAGGGAGCTGGAACAGGAGTCGGAACAGGAGTGGGAGCGTTGTCCTTTTCACACACCTGGGAGTCTTCTGCGGGCCTCTTGGATAAATCTGTCCTGATTGTGGGCAGGTGGTTTGGAGGGTCTGCCTTTTGTGGGGGGTAGATTGTGAACCACTGAACCCCTGATGAGCAACAGACCTAGCTGCCATTACACAGCACCCTAGGGTGATCAATCAATCAGCAGGACTGATCAGCACCAGAAATAATTCAATCATCAGAACTGCCCAGTACCTGAAATAATTCAATCAGCAGAACTGCCCCAGGGTGAACTAAAGCAGAGCTGCCCAGCACCTGACATAATTCAATC
>JAJPUD010017578.1:17359-30928 GCA_023553655.1 Myrmecobius fasciatus
ATTTCTATATATTATTAACAATGTTCAACAAGAGACAGAAAAAGAAATTCCATTTCACACAACTGTCAACAATATAAATTATTTGGGAGTCTATCTGCCAAGAAAAAATCCAAGAACTATATGAACACAATTACAAAATACTTTTCATATGAATAAAATCAGATTTAAACAACTGGGAAAATATCAATTGCTCATAGGTAGACCAAGCTGATATAATAAAAATGACAATTTTACCTAAATTAATCTTTCTATTTAGTATTATACCTACATATTCACAAAGTACTGTATTTTGTAATTTTTTTTGTAATTTGTAGTAGTACAAAATTATATAAAGTGTAATAACAGCATTCATCTGGAAGATTAAAAGGTCAAGAATATCAAGGAAAGTAATGAAAAAATGTAAATGAAGGTAACCTAGTTGTACAAGATTTAAAACTATGTTTTAAAGTGGCAATCATCAGAATTAATTGATACTGGCTAAGAAATAGAGTGGTCGATCAATGGAATAGTTTAGGTGCACATGATATGATAGCAATCCACTATTTGATAAACCAAAGATTCCAGCTTGTGAGATAAGAATTTACTGTTGGAAAAAAAAAACTGCAAAAATTGAAGAATAGTATGGCAGAAACTGGGCATAGACCAACATCTCACACTGTGTACAAAGGTAAGGTCAAAATGGGTACATGATTTAGATATAAAAGGTGATACCATAAGCAGATTAGGAGAGCAATTAATAGTTTATTTGTCAGATCTCTGGAAAAGGGAAGAATTTATGACCAAACAAGACATAGAGAATATATTGAAATGGAAAATGGAAAATTTTGATAACATTAAATTAAAAAGTTTTTGCACAGAGTTAATGCAACCAAGATTATAAGGAAAATGGAAAGCTGGGAAATATTTTTACAGCTAATGTTTCTGAGAAAGAACTCATTTCTCACATATATAGAGAAGTAAGTAGAGTTGATAACAATATAAGCCATTCCCCAATTGATAAATTATCAAATAATATGAATAGGCCATTTTTGATGAAAGAAATTAAAGTTATCTACAATCACCTTAAAAATGTTCTAAATAACCATTTTTAAAAAATTAATATCTCTGAGGTACCATATCACAACTATCAGATTAGCTAAGGTGATATATGTGAATATATTTTGAACAAGGCAACATGCTATCCAAATGTAAGATAATATTATTACTATAAATGTTACTACTACTGCTAAGAAATGTCATGCAAAAATTCTTAGAAGTTGTGTAACATTGATGAAGAAAGTTGATATGATTAAGTTTAATTCCACTTAATCACTTCAAATCAAACCATGTCCTTCAAATTAATAGCAAATCCCACTTCTGAACTGATTTTAGAGTGGCAGAACCCACAAATATCCTGAGTGTAACAAATTTCATGCAGAAGATAATTTGGAAGATCTCCAGAAAAGGTCTGTTTCAATCAGGCATGGAGGGAAGCGTATGAGTACAGATAGATGAGCAAAAACCTGAGCACAGGTAGTGCAGAGACCCAGGGCTATGTGGGCTCCACACATAGGGAAATCTACTGGGAGGAATCTATGGCAGGGTGGGCTACTCTGTCCTGGTTGCAAGCCAGTAAATCATCAGGTTAGCAGTGAGACACCCAATACAAATACAAAATGCAAGTAGTAAATCCCTAAACCCCAGAATTTCACAAGACCTGGCAACACCCACCCAGCACCAGAAGTTAGTCAGCACTAACAGTGCAACCAACTGTTGCCTGAAGAGGAAGCCTGGATAATCTCCCCTTAGCCCTAAAAGCAGACCTCAACCTTTTAAAAATTTTTTTTAAAAAAATGACTGAACTAGATGACAGTTCCTTTGCATTTCTAATATCCACAAATAAAGGATTTAAGCAATAATTACACCTGTGTTTTAGGTTTCTTCCAAATACTTACAGAATAGGTATTCATTGAGTACCTCTCTCACTTTTCTGCTCCATAACAGAGTGGATGGAAAGGAGACGGCTGGTTGGTTCATCAGATGATATTTGAAACTGGGCCTAAGATGTGGAGCCAATAACATATGTGGGGTCATAAATATACAAATCTATATGTAGAATAAATATAAGGTAAAATTTTGGAGGAGATGCTCTAGCAGGTGGGAGAATCAGGAAAGGCATAATTTAGAAAGAAGTTGTTGAGTTTTTAGCAAATATGTCTAATGCAAGGTAAAGAAGCCAGACACAAAAAAGTATCAGAGAATAGATGTTCCAGAAGCATATGAGGAAAAAATAAAACATACGGTTTAAGCTGATCATATTTTGGTAATGTTACATGAATAATATTTAACACTGAACTGAGACTTGAAGGAAAACAAATGATGTGAAATCCCTAAATCAGGTTTTCAAGTGTAAAGAGTCAACCCCCACAATTTATTATTTTTAATTTACTCCAAAAATGTATTTGCTGATAATGTGAAACTGTGTAACAACGAGGGGGGAAAACTTCCATGCATCTTTATAGACACAGTCTTAACCTTTTGGAATATTACAGTGTTTAATGAAGTTGAATAATATTTTCCTGTTCCTTAGGCTTTATGGCTGGTTTATAGAGAAGATGCAGCTATGGTTCCTTTTTATCCCTCCTTTTGGGTTTTTATAAGTTAACTCAGGGAAGCTTGCAGTGCAAGCAGTCCCAGAGAGGTCTGGGTACAGAACTAATTTTCTAGGTTGACTTCTTCACTGGAGAGTTAATTAGCATAATATTCAAACTGAACATTGAAAATTGGAAAGTGAAAGATTCATCACCTAAGTTTTTTCTAACATGCTTAAATATACTTTAGTTAAATTTTTCACTTGATTAAACATTTGAAGTTTACTTCTTGTGAGGTAAAAAGGAGACTAGAGGTGTTCATTTGTGTGGAAAAGTATAAAGAGGTTTCATACTACAACTCATATTCCTTAGAGTTGGACATGAACTAGTAAGAAATATGTTTTTTAATGAATGTGGAAGCTTATGTTTTTCTAATTTAAAGTTTATCCAAATAATTTTGGAATTTGGAAATAGTCTTTTTTCCCCTTTTTTATAATATTATTTTATTTTTCCAAATACATGCAAAGATAGTTTAAAACATTCACCTTTGCAAAACCTTGTATTCCAATTTTTTCTTGCTCTGCCTCTTCCCCTTCCCCAAGACAGCTGATTTAGGTTAAACATATGCAATTCTTCTAAACATATTTCATTATTCATCATGAATACTATCTTTTCCAACAATGCCTTACATTTATATAGCTTTTAGAAGTTTTATAAACAAAAATAGATTGTCATTTGAATGTCATGGCAATCCTGTGAAAGGGAAAGGAATGGGATAAACATTTATCATGCTATGATGATAATGAAACCACTTATGCAGCCCAATGTATATAATAGTGAAATAGCAGTCAGGAGGAGGAGAGTCCAATCCAGCCTCCAACACTTACTAGCTAGTGATGTAAAGTAAGTCAGTCACTTCAACTTTGTGTTCCTCAGTTTTCTTAAATGTAAAAATGGAATCATAATAGCACCCACCTCTTAGGAATAATTTAAATGAAGTAGCATTTGTTAAGCACTCTACACAGTGACTTCAAATTGAATAATAATATAATTTTAAATCAATGGTACATGAAGAGATGCTTGTTTTCTTCTCTTCCCCTTATCCTATAAGGAAGGTGAAATTTCTCTTCTTATTCTTATAGGCAAAAAAATTCATAAATGTGAAGTTACTTGCTCAGAGTCACATAGTAGTGCTTAAAGTGATATTTGAACCCACATCTTCTTGGTGTTATGTCCATACTTCCATCCATTCCAAGTTTTTATTTCTCTAATGAAAGAAAAAAAAAGCATAATGATAGTGCACTAAATGGTCTATGTTCATAGCTTGCCAATGTTCTTAGAGTCCATTAAACAGAATTAGCATTGAATTGCCTAATTTAAAGTGAGTATTCAAATATTTATTATTGATGACAACTTTTCATAAAACTATTAATAAAAAATATATTGTATGGCATAATTAAAATATTTTCCACAGAATCAATAGAAAAATAGATAAATAATTTTGATGATCTTAAAGAAATTTTAATGAAACAATCAGAATTTAGAAACAAAGACATGAACTACTATCAATAAAATGGATATGACTTTCCTTCACACTCCAGCCCAGATTAACCTGAATTTCTTAAGGGAAATCAATAAAGCTAATGGTTTCATGCAGAAGTTACATGAAAATTTGTCTAGCAAGTACAAAGAACTTTGGAACAGAGAAATATGTAATAATAATAGATACTTGGTTTTACTTGTTTTGCAAATCATCTAAAGTTTTAAGAAATGAACATTAAGTGTATCTTGCAAGAGATTGAGCATCATCTTTTGGGGGAGGTGATGGATCTTCTATGAAAGAAGAGACTTTCAATCATTTCTATTAAAAAAACAAAACTAAACAGATAATTTAATCTTCAAATATAGGACTGAAGAGTAGCATAGAAAGGCAAACAGAAGAAAAAATATATATATACATATATATATATTACTTAAAGGTTAAACTCTTTATATCCCAAGATGGAGAATGATATCTGTAACTCTTCAGAAACGTATCTATTACTGGAGCAAACAAAGGGGAACAACACATAGTCAGAGAATATGATTGCTAATGTACTGTGATGTGATAATCAAAGAAAAAGAGGTTAAAGAGTTGAAAAAGGATTGTACTGGATGAAGAGGAAAGGGAAGGTATGGACAAATTATAGAACATGAAGATGCACAAAAGACCTATTACAATAGAGGAATAGAAGGGAATAGGATGAGCTTTGTCTGAAGTTTGCTCTCATCACTTTTGGCTCAAAAAATATTTAAATATTAATTAGGTATATAAATTTTTCTAATTCTATAAAGAAGGAGGAGAAAAAGGAGAAAAGGGAGGGACTAGACAGAAGGGACTGCAGAAACACTAGAAAAAAAAGGTCAGAGAGGGGGGAAAGAGGGGAAGGGTGATAGAAGGAGATAAGATAGTAGGTTAAAAAAACAAAATATTGGTGAGAGAAGAGGGGAAGGGGGAAAGAAAATAAAGTAGCAGGTGGAGTGGGTGATAGCAATACTACTAAGGACAGGGTGAAAAGAGAGAACAAAAGTATATACAGGGGAGAAAATAGGAAGGAGGGAAATACAGAACTTGTAATTATAATTTTGAATTTGAATGGGATGAACTCGCCTATAAAACAGAAATGAATAGGATAGTGGGTTATAAAAACAGAATCCTATAATATGTTTTTTTTACAAGAAATATATGTGACACATGCAGAGTAAAGGTAAAAGGCTGGAACAAAATTCATTATGCTTTAGATTCAATAGCAAAATAGAAGGGGTAGCAATTCTGATCTCAGATTTAAAAAATAAAAATAGATCTAATTAAGAGATAATAAGGAAAATACATCTTGATAGAGGATACCATAAATAATAAAATAATAATGATACTAAAGATACATGCACCAAATGGTAGAGCATATAAATTCTTAGAGAAGATATTAAGCAGTTACATGAAGAAATAGATAGCAGCACTATATTAGTGCAAAACTCAACCTTCTCCTCTCACAATAAGACAAATCTAACAAAAAATAAATAAGAAAGAAACTAAGGAGGTTAATAGAATCCTAGAAAACTTAGATATGAAAGACCTCTGGAGAAAACTGAATACAGACAGAAACAATTATACCTTTTTCTCAATATTATATGGCATTTGTACAAAAATTGACCATGGGCGTAAAAACCTCACAATCATATGCAGAAAAGCAGAAATAGTAAATGTTTCTTTTTCATACTACAATGCAATTTAAATTATACTCAAAAAAGAACCAGGGAAAGAGAGATTACAACCAACTGGAAATTAAATAATCTAATTCTAAAAAACAAGGGAGTCAAACAACAAATCACAGAAATATTCCATAATTTCATCCAAGAGAATGACAATAATGAGATATAACAAAACCAATGAAATGCAACCAAAGCAATTCTTAGGGTAAATTTTATATCTCTAAATAGCTACATAAATAAAATAGAGAAAGACATCAAAATGAATTGAGCATGCAACTAAAAAAAAAAGCTAGAAAAAGAACACATTAAAACCCCCTAATGGAATACCAAATTAGAAATTCTGAAACTCAAAAGAGAGATTAATAAAATTAAAACTAAGAAAATGACTGAACTAATTAACAAAACTAAGACTTGATTTTATGTAAAAAACCAACAAAATAGATAAATCTTTTGCCAATTTGATTAGAAAAATAAAATAGCCAAATCATCATCATTAAAAATGAAGACTGAAATGATCACCAATAAAAAAGAAATTAAAGCAATAATTAGGAGCTATTTTATTGACAATCTAATTGAAGTGGATGAATATTTTAAAAAATACAAATTTCCCAAATTAACAGAAGAAGAAATAAATTACTTGAGTAGCCCCATTTTAGAAAAAAGAAATTGAACATATTATTTTTTTAAATTTTATTTGCATAACATATGTGTGGGTAATTCTTCAACATTAACCCTTACATAGCTTTCTGTTACAAATTCTCCCCCCAACTCCCCACCCCTCCCCTAGATGGCAGGATATCCACTACATGTTAATTATGTTAAAATACTTGGCAAATCGAATATATGTATACATATTTCCAAACTTATCATTGTTGTGCAAGAAAAATCGTATCTACACAAAAGACATATCAGATAAAGGAAACACAATGTAAGCAAACATCAATCAAGAATATGAGAATGTTATGTTGTGGTCCACATTTCACAACCCTCTCTCTGGGTGTATATGGCTATCTTGAGTGAACAATTAGAAGTGGTTTGAAACATTTCATTGTTGAAGGGAGCCATGTCCATCAGAATTGATTGTCATATAGTATTATTGTTGCCATATATAATGATCTCCTGGTTCTGCTCATTTCACTCAGCATCAGTTGATGCAAGTCTCTCCAGGCCTCTCTGAAATCGTCCTGCTGGTCATTTCTTTTTTTTTTTTAATAAAGCTTTTTATTTGCAAAACATATGAGTGACCTTTCAACATTGACCTTTGCAAAAAAAACTTTTTTTCCCCAAGCTTTTCCTTTCCCTCCCCCGCCCCCCACCCCTAGATGACAGGTAATCTAATACATGCTAGATAGGATAAATTATATGACAAATACAATACATGTATACATATCTATACAGTTATCTTAGTGCACAAGAAACATCAGATCTAGAAAGAGAAGAAGGAAAAAAAAACAACCTAAGAAGGAAAACAGAATGCATGGAAATATTCACAGAAAGCGTTAAAATGCTGTGTTGTGGTTCACTCTCAGTTCCCACAGGCCTCTCTCTGGATGTATATGACTATCTTCATCGCAGCACAACTGGTTTGAATCACATCATTGTTGAAGAGAACCATGTCCATCAAAATTGATCATCGTATAGTCTTGTTGCTGTGTATAATGTTCTCCTGGTTCTGCTGATTTCACTCAGCATCAGTTCATGCAAGTCTCTCCAATCCTCTCTGAAATCCTCCTGTTGGTCATTTCTTACAGAACAATAATATTCCATAACATTCATATACCATAATTTATTCAGCCATTCTCCAATTGATGGGCATCTTTTCAATTTCCAGTTTCTTGCCACTACAAAAAGGGCTGCCACAAACATTTTTGCACATGTGGGTCCCTTTCCCTCCTTTAAAATCTCTTTGGGATATAGGCCCAGTAGAAACACTGCTGGGTCAAAGGGTATGCACTGTTTGATAACTTTTTGAGCATAGCTCCAAATTGCTCTCCAGAATGGTTGGATCCGTTCACAGTTCCACCAACAATGTATCAGTGTCCCAGTTTTCCCACATCCCCTCCAACAGTTATCATTATCATTTCCTGTCATTTTAGCCAATCTGACAGGTGTGTAGTGGTATCTCAGAGTTGTCTTAATTTGCATTTCTCTGATCAATAGTGACTTGGAGCACCTTTTCATGTGACCGGAAATAGTTTCAATTTCTTCGTCTGAAAATTGTCTGTTCATATCTTTTGACCATTTGTCAATTGGAGAATGGCTTGAATTCTTATATATTTGAGTCAATTCTCTATATATTTTAGAAATGAGGCCTTTATCAGAACCTTTGGATGTAAAAATATTTTCCCAGTTTACTGCTACCCTTCTAATCTTGTCTGCATTCATTTTGTTTGTACAAAAACTTTTCAACTTGATATAGTCAAACTTATCTATTTTGTGATTAATGATGACCTCTAGTTCTTCTTTGGTCACAAATTCCTTCCCCCTCCACAGGTCTGAGAGGTAAACCATCCTACATTGTTCTAATTTGTTTATAATATCATTCTTTATGCCTAGATCATGAATCCATTTTGACCTTATCTTGGTATATGGTGTTAGGTGTGGGTCAATGCCTAATTTCTTCCAGACTAGTTTCCAATTATCCCCTGCTGGTCATTTCTTACAGAACAATAATATTCCATAATATTCATATACCATAATTTATTCCGCCATTCTCCAATTGAAGGGCATCTATTCGGAGAAATTGAACATATTATTAATGAACTCCCTAAGAAAAAAATCTCTAGAATGAGAACGATTTACAAGTGAATTCTACCAAACATTTAAAGAAAAATTAATTCCAAAAGTAAATAAACTATTTGAAAAATTAGGTAAAAAGGAGTCTTGCCAAATTTTTTCAAAGACACAAGTATGGTACTGATACTCAAACCAGGAAGAAAAAAGAGAGAAAGATAATTACAGACCAATTTCCCTAATGGATATTGAGGCAATTTTTTTTAATTAAAGCTTTTTATTTTCAAAATATATACATGGAAAATTTTCAACATTCAGCCTTGCAAAACCTTGTTTTCTAAATTGTTCCCTCCCTTCTCCCAAGCATCTCCCCTTGACAGTAAGTAACCTCATATATGTTAAACATGTACAATTCTTCTATACATATTTCCACAAACATGCTGCACATGAAAAATCAGATCAAAAAGGGAAAAAAATGAGAAAGAAAACAAAACTCAAGCAAAGAGCAACAAAAAGAGTAAGAATACCATGTTGTGAGCCATAGTCAGTTCTCACAGTCCCTCTTTTTGGGTGCAGATGGCTGTCTTCATCACAAGACCATTGGAAAAGGCCTTATTCATCTCATTGTTGAAAAGGGCCATATCCATCAGAATTGATCATTGAATAATGTTGTTGTTGCCATGTATAAATGATCTCCTGGTTCTGATCATTTTACTTTGTATCAGTTCATGTAAGTCTCTCCAGGCCTCTCTGAAATCATCTTGCTGATTGTTTCTTATAGAACAACAATATTCCATAACATTCATATACCATAACTTATTCAGCCATTCCTCAACTGATGGACATTCACTCAGTTTCCAGTTTTTTGCCACTCCAAAAATGGCTGCCACAAACATTTTTGCATATGTGGCTCCCTTTCCCTCTTTTAAGATGTTTTTGGAATATAAGTACAATAGAGATGTTGGTGGATTAAAGAGTATGTACAGTTTGATAGCCCTTTGGGCATAGTTCCAAATTGCTCTCCAGAATGGTTGAATCAGTTCACAACTCCACCAACAATGTACTACTGTCCCAGTTTTCCCATATCTCCTTCAACAATCATTATTCTCTTTTGCTGTTATCTTAGCTACTCTGAAAAGTGTGCAGTGGTACCTCAAAGTTCTCTTAATTCGCATTTCTCCGATCAATAGTGATTTAGAGCACCTATTCGTATGAAAACAAATTGTTTTAATTTCTTCACCTGGAAATTGTCTGTTCATATCCTTTGACAATTTATCAGTTGGAGAATGGCTTGAAATCTTCTAAATTTGACTTAGGTGTCTCTATATTTTAGAAATGAGGTCTTTATCAGAACCATATTTTAACTCCATTTTTCACTTCTTTCAAAGAATCCCCTTTTCTCCTCTAGTTTCTTTTTTATATCATCACAGTAAAATCAATTATAGATGCAACCTCTAAATATATCCATAGCAGAGACACAGATCACAAGACTTACACATATCACCTTCCCAGGTAAGAATATGAGATTTTTAACTTTTAAAAAAAAGTTATTTTTTCTTTCCTTTTTACCATTTTATACTTCTCTTGAGCTCTGTATTTGAAGATTAAATTTTCTGTTCACCTCTGGTTTTTTTCAACAGAAATTAATGAAATTCACATCTTTCAGTGAATATCCATCTTTTTCCTTGAAAGGTAATATACTCAATTTTGCTGGATAATTGATTCTTAGTTGCAATGCAATTTCTTTTGCCTTTCAGAATATCAGATTCCATGCCTTTTGATCTTTTAAAGTGGAAGCTGCTAAATTCTGGGTAATCCTGATTGTGGCTCCGCTATATTTGAATTGTTTCTTTCTGGCTATTTGATCTGCTCATTCTGAAATTAAACTATAATTTTCCTTGGAGTTTTTATTTTGGGGTTTCATTCAGGAACTGATCGGTAAATTCTTTCAATGGCTTTTTTTAAATTTTCTGATTCTAGGACATCAGAGCAGTTTACCTTGATAATTCCCTGAAAGATGATGTCTTTTTTTCATCATGGTTTTCAGGAAGTACAATTATTCTTACATTGTCTTTCTGAAATCTATTTTCCAGGTCAGCTGTTATTCCAATAAGATATTTTAGATTTTCTTCTATTTTTTTCATTTCCGGGTTTTTGACAGATTCTTGAAGTCTCATTGAGTCATTCACTTCTATTTGTTTAATTCTGATTTTGATGTATTATTTTCTTCAGTTATTTTTTAAATTTATTTTTGCATTTGGCCAACTGAACTTTTAAATGATGTATTTTGTTTATTAGATTGTTTTTCCTTTTCACAAATTCCATTTTTCAATGAATTGGTTTCTGTTTTAAATCTGTTTTAAGGAGTTATATGCTTTTTCAATTTCATCATGTCTATTTTGTATAAATAAAATTGAAAAATAATTTCACTAAATCTATTTTAAAGTTTTCTTTAGATAATTTATATTTTTCTTTTTCCAAACTTTTTTGCAAAATTCTCATTCGTATTCCCTATTTTTCTTCTCTCTTTTGAGATTTTTAAGAAATTCTTCCAAGAGAGCCTTGTGAGATGGTGACCAACTCATATTACCCTTGGGTCTTCATTTGGAAATGATTTCCCTTTAGAATCCTCAAGATTTGAGGTCTGTTCTTTTCTTTCTCTATATAAACTATCTATGGTCAGACTTTTTTTTGTTTGTTTTTTTGGCATTTTTTTATTTGATGTCTGCTCTTAGGGGAGATTGTCCTAAGCTTCCTCAGTGCTTTTAGGCTGCCCTAATGTGTACTTCTGGTGCTGGTGGGCATGGCCAGGTTATTCTGGGTTTCAGAGGCTCACTATTGATCTTTTGTATTTGTATTGGATGTCCACAGCTAATCTGCTGATCCACTGGCTTTTAACTGGAAAAAGAGTAGCCAATGCTCTGTATTTGGATGACCCTCCTGGTGCAAAGATGTCACACTGTCCTGGATGCATTCCCAGGAAAATCATGGATGAAGCAAAGTGCCCATTATCACCACTATTATTCAACATTGTACTGAAAATCTTAACATTCACAATAAGAAAAGAAAAGCATATATTTCCACATTTATCATGTTGTACAAGAAAAAAAAAAACAGATCTAAAGGGGGGGGGAATGAGAAAGAAAAAAGTGAGAAGCAAACAATAACACCATCAGTAACAAAAGGTGAAAATACTATTTTCTGATCAATATTCAGTCTCCATAGTTCTCTCCTGGATGCAGATGGCTTTTTCCATCACAAGTGTATTGGAATTGCCAAAGGCTTGAATTTAAATCCTACATCAAACACTTAAAAAGTGTGAGACCTGGTCAAGCCACTTAACTAGTGTCTTCCTCCATCTCTTAAATTATAAAGCACCTATTTCCATAAGTAGTTGCAGGAATAAAATGAAATAGTTGTAAAGCTTATGTCACAGTGTCTGGCACTTAATAAATGTTATCTCTCAATCTATCGATTTATCTATCTATCATCTAAGATTATCACTTGAGGACCAGTCTAACATAATTCAATTTATTAACTTCCTATTATGTATTCAGTGCTAGGAATTTGAAAAGCAAGCATGAAAAACAAAATGAGATGGTGATTAAGTAAAGTACTTAACACAGTGTGTGACACATAGTAAACCCTACGTAAATGTTACCTGGTTTTATCACTCATTTCAATAATAGTTATTATTATATAAAATGATCACTACAAGGACTTGTAACCCATTAGATAAATAAACAATATATACATGAATAAGTTTTTTAAAAGAACATTTGAGAAAAAATGTGTTAATAGATGGAAAGAGCAAGAAAAACTTCATGGTCATGATTCCTATGCTAAACTTTGAAGAAAGTTAAGAATTTTGAAATGCCACTATGAGAAAGACATTCCCATCAAGGAAATTGCTCTCATATGGAAATAAAAAATGGAATGTCAATTTCAAAGAAGGTTAGTGTCTCAGCATTGCTCAAATTTAGAGGACATAAAAGTAGATGTTTGTAAAATAAGAGTAGAAAGATGAATAAAATACCAATATGGAAAGCGTTAGAAATAAGACTGAGGAATTTACATTTAATCCTAGAGGCAAATACAGAGCCCTTGAAAGTTTCTCTGAAGGGAAATGACTCACTGAGAAAGTTGAAATGGTTGGGATATACAAGGTTTCAAAACAGACTATATTTATTCATAGTTAACATTACTATTTGGGGAACAACCAGGCTCAAAAAGGGGAAATTTTCTAAACGGAGAAAAGAAGCCTAAGGCTATTTTGTTTTCACCATCTAATCTTAAGGTCACATAGACAGATGTCTCCTGGACTTGGATTAAGAAAGATATGAGTTCAATGTCAAGACTTAGATCTTTATTTGCTATTTGATCCTACTACTTAGCCACCTTTTAGTTATTTATAAAAGAAAGATAATAATGAACACTACTTTAGAGGGTTACTGTGAAGATTAAATGAGAAAAGAATATATGTAAATCACTTTAGAACCTTAAAACCGTATACAAATATTATATACTATTATTATTGCTATAATTATACAGAATTGACAGATAAAGTTGGGAAAAGATCATTCTAGATGTAGGGCTCTGAGCAATTGCTTAAAATGAGAAAAGAAGCAAGGCAATTATTAGTGAAGCAGTTTGGGTACAAAATGCGAATGTAAGGTAAGCTTTTGCAAGTAAACTGAATCCTCATTGTGAGAGGTCTTGAATCTTAGGTAGGCTAAGTTTTTGGGAGTTTTATCATTAGCTGAAAATTGATAATTCTAAGTCTACATCTTTTAAAAAGATCTCTTTTCTCCACTGATTTATGCAACACCTTTAATTCGGGTACATGTTATCTGTTTTCTGGATTATTGCAAAACCTATCCTTCCCTCTCTCCTCCCCTGGCCCCACTCAAACATGAGCTTAAGAGTGAAATAGTGAGAGAAATGGAAGGACATCGAATTGTGCTAGACATATTACTGAGTTTAAGGTGCAAGCAGGTAAGTTTTGTTGGACTTTGGA
>JAJPUD010017579.1:0-30925 GCA_023553655.1 Myrmecobius fasciatus
GAAAAAAAAAAAAAAACGGAGCAATCTCTAGTACTTATTGCTCAAACTTCCTCATAAGCTCAGAGGAAAAAAAATAGTATGGGTGGTTAGGTTTTTCACTAGCTGCTGTGTAGAGTACAATCTTCTATAGGGCAAAGACAGAAGGGGAGGTGTAAATGAGCCAAATGACCCCCTCAATCTCCAAGAAAGGAAGTGATGAAATCAAGAGAATTGACAGTTGTGATTCTCAGGATTTCTATTCTGAAGTTTGCTCAGTGCTGGACGAGTCAGAAGGTATATGTAGAATGTAGGATTTGAGGATCAAAAGGTAGGTTTCCTTGAATTTTTTTATTTTGCAAGCATATACAATGGGATTCATCATGGAGTTGGCATGAGACAGTAGGATGCCCAAGCAGAGCAAATTTTGGTTTATGATAACCTTAGGGAAGAAATAAGACACACAGTTCATGATGGACAGAGGCAGCCATGAAAAGGCAAACAAGAAGAGGATGAGAAGCAGGGACTTGGCTGTCTTGGATTCCCTCCCATAGAATGCACCAGTCTCTCTTGAACCAGAGAAGTTCTGTCTGAGCTTGTTACGGATGACGTAGAAAATGTCGACATAGATAACACACATGATGACCAGTGGGATAAGAATCCAGGTGAAAAAACTGAAATAGACCATGTAGTCCAACCTCATAACTGAGCGGAAGCGGCACGCAAGGGAGCTGGCATTCCCAGAGCTCCCTGGGCTCAGTCTCTCATTCCAGCCAAACATGGGGACCAGCCCAACCAGGACAGACACCAGCCAACAGAATCCCAGGGCTATCCATATTCTTCTCTGAGTGATCACTCTTTTATATCTGTTGGGAGGGGAAAGAACTGATGGTTTTAAGGCAGAAATTCATAGAGGATAGAAAGCAGAAAAAAATGAGAGGGGGGAAAAGGAGACCGAGTATTCATTCTATCCACAGAACTTCAAGAGCAAGTTGATATTCTATTGTTTCCATGCTTAAACAATATAGATATGCTATAGTATAGATGATGCTCAAGAACAGGTTGATATTCTATTGTTTCCATGCTTTAACATATATAGTATAGATATAAGAGCAGGAGGAACAGAGCAGGTTGGAACAAAAATTTCCAAATCTTCTTTGAGGATATTTCCTTAAAAGGAAAGAGTCACATTTTGGATGGATAGCCCAATGACTTCACAAGAACATTTGCAGGATAGGTGTTGTGAAAAGAATACTGGCTCTATAGCTAGAAGGCCTAGACTTGAGTCCTGGCTCTGACAGTTAATAACATGTGTAACTTTAGGAAAAGTACCATCACTTGTCAGTGCCTCTGTATCCTCATCTGTAATAAGAGGAGGTTGGACTTAATCTTTAAATCTTATAGCTCCATTCCAAGATATTTTTCCTAAGAACTACTCCGTTCTATGTTTGGTGAAAGGACTGAGTCTCTAGAAGGGGGAGAGGAACTGACAGGAACAATGCAATAGTTATTTTGGCAGTGGGGCTTTCCACTTCCACTTCTCATCTTCAGTAAGAAAGAGGGATGTACAATCACAGGACCATGCCTTTTGGGAAATTAGTCAAACATGCTGTGGAACACAAATGCAATGGAATATTACTGTGCCATGAGAAAAGATAAAGCTGGTGGGGAATTAGGAAAATGTCAAAAGACGGAGTAATTGATGCCAAGTAAAGCAAACAAAACCAAGAAAACAACATAAATAATGACTGCAACAATGTAAATGGAAACACCAATAAAAGGCAACCAACTATTATGTAAGTATAATGACCAAGCTTGGCCCAAGGAAGTAGGTAAGAAAATATACTATTCTCATTTGCCAAGTGGGGAACAACTCAACAACTCTGAGTGTCATATATTATGCATGACACAATCTACATCTCATCTGATTATTTCTAGGTAAAACTTGCTGGGGAAGAGAATAAGAGTACATTCAGAAATAATTTTAATATAAAAGTAAATCAATTATGCTTCAAAAACAAACCAAGAGATGGAATCCAACTCCTCTCTTGAGGAAGTTTGACTTTTCCACTTGGACTTTTCCACTGTTGTTCTTACCTCTTAATCAAAATCTAAACCACTTGACAGAAGGAAAGAGTCTGATTTAAGTCTGACACATTTTCAAAGCACAAAATAAAATTTTCTTGTGAGACCACTTAGCCAGTTGGGGAATGAAAGGGAGGAAAGTTGCATTTTTATGGCAGGAGACCAATTAGCATCATATCATATCTCCTTATCTTTTTGTCCCTTTCCTATTGACCTGAGTAAATAGTTCTGTCACTTAAAATTTCTAGAAAATTTCATGTGAATTAGACACTTTTGATTAGAAGATACATTGATTGGGGAGTCAATCTGTGAGAACAGAGCTGAGACAAAAGAACACGAATAGTATGAACAGACAACAAAATGCAGACTGAGAATGGGGATGGGGGACAGGGAGAAGTTTTAAAAGTTCATTTATGCTTAGGCAACAAAACTACATTTGAAAAAAGTTCTAGTTCTCCCTCCCCTCATGTCACCTTCAATGTCACTTGGAAGCTCTTTTCTCATCCAGGGTTAAGATTTGGAGCCTTCTCATTTTATAAAGAAACTGTGACTTACAAAGTTTAAGTGACTTGGCCAAAGTCACAAGCTCTGACTCTGAAGTCATCACATGACATGCACTAACCACCATACCACATTTTCTATGTAGTCCCAGAGTGGAGCTTTGCAAGATGCCATCCTCATGCCCTTAGCAACTTCACTCTCCCAAATCCCCATTCTCTTCCCCAATTCCACAATACAGGCAGGTGAGTAGTACCTGATAGTGAGCTTGACTCTCAGGTAGCGATCCACAGCAATGGCCAGCAAGGACATGATGGAGGCATGGGTAAAGACCAGCAGCAGACAGGTCATAAAAAGGCAGCTATAGAAGTGAATGATGATGCCCAAGCTAATCACAATGGAAAGAGGCATGACCAGCACACCCACCGCAATGTCAGCCAAGGCCAGAGAGACAATGAAATAGAAAGTGGTATTCTGCAGGCTTGGGTTCAGCTTTACCACCCAGATGACAAGCACATTGCCTACAATGGCACAAAGTCCAATAGCAATCTCTACAATGATATATACTATACTCCCAGATGTCAAAGTAATCATGTCATTTCCAAGCATTTTTTCCATTTGGGAGATGAATAAGGAACCACTTGGAAATGGTAAAACAGTTACTAAGATATCAGTTCTGTTAAAAGATCTCCCCAGAAACCTAAGATCAGCAATTTTCAAGATTCATAATTCACCCATTTCTTTTCCTTGCCAATGGAGAACACTCTTGGAGACAACTTGATCTTTACAGAATATCCACTGAAGAGCAAAGCCATATATCTCTCTCTAGGGTATCCTGGAAGTCTTGATGGAAGGTTCTTTGTGGACTAGGGTCTTCAGAGTATGACTCTCCAAAGCTATTGCTGTTGATTACCCAAACTGACAGTCTCAAGCTCTTTGCTTACTAATACCCTAAGACTTTTCTCCAAGCTCCATCAAGATAAGCTCTGGTCTTTGGTGGCTTTTCAGGAAGTGAGATAATCAAGAGGAAGTATTGGGCCAAGAAGGATCTCAGTCTGAAGACCAAAGGGGAGGAGAGAAGATTTTGGGAAAGGAAAGAAGCAGAGGTTGATGTAGAGATTGTTGTGTATTTAAAACTCTACTAGAGATTGAAGGGAAGGGCAAAATAGGGCATGAGTCTAGTATTTGGGGAAGAAGGAGCAAACCATGTGATTATCAAATAGAATTCCTGGCTTTTTGCTGACTTTGCAAGAGAATTTCTGGTTAATAAATATGATCAAAATGCCTACTATGTTCAGAGTCCTATTCCAGAATGCTGGGTGAAAATACAAGGATTGAATGAGACAGGATTCCTGTCTTCAAAAAGTTTGTAATACATCATAATTGCATAAGAATCCTAAAAGCTTATACTTTAATAAAAATCTAACAGATAAAAGAGTTAAAAAGCAAAAAAATTTAAAAGGTCCAGGTGCTTGGGAAAATCATCAACTGGTTTTTGGATGTTTCAAACTGGATATCTCAAAAAGTATTTCAACTCAACTTGACAGAACTCATTATCTCCTATTCACTAATCTATCCCTTTCCCTAACTTCTGTAATCAAGGTATCCTGGGTCAAGAATAAAATCATTTTTGCAGTCACTAATATTCTTAACCTTGGAATCATCCTCAACTCCTCACTTTCCCTTTATCCCACACATCCAATCAATTGCCGAGTCTTGTTGATTTCACATCCATAACATTGCTGACATTTTCCTCCTCTTCTCCACTCACACAGCCATTTCTCCATTTCAGACCATCACCTCTTACAGAATGATTGCAACCATCTCCTCATTGATCAAGTTTCTCCCTTGTCCAATCCATTTTTCACACATCTCTCAAAGCACAGGTCTGACCATATCACTTCTGCTCAATAAACTCAATGGCTGCATAGTATGTTTAGAATCAAATATGAACTCCTTTCTCCTTTTAGCATTTAAAGTCCTTCACAGCATAGCTTTAACCTGCCTTTCCAGCCTTATTATGCAATAATCCTCTTCACACAAAACTGACATTTTTTTGCTTTTCCTTACACGTGACACTTCATCTCCCACCTCTGTGGTTTTTTTTTCCAATCTGTCCCTCATTCTTACTCATTACAACCTCATAAAATCTTCAAAGCTCAGCTCAAAGTCTACCTCCTAAATGAAGTCTTTCCTCCTGCCAAAATCTCTCCCTTTAAATTACCTTGTATTTAATTTGTATCTATTTCATACACATTTACTTTGTATATGCTTATATATGTGTATGTTGTCTCCAAAGGAAGCTACCTGAAGTCAAAGATTCTGTCAAATAGAGATTGGTTGTCTTTGTATCCCTAGGACCTAGTGCATATATACAGCAGACACATAATATCTGTTGGTTGATCTCAGATTAAGAAATGTCAACTTCACTTAGTAGACAATAGGGAGCCACTGAAAGTTTGGAGGAAGAGTATACCAATACCAGATCTAGGCATCAGGATTATGTCTGGGGATAATCATACATGAAAAATGGGGGAATAAAGTAGTCAAGGAGAGCCATAGGAAAACACTGTTAAGAATCTATACAAGTACCCATACATAGGTTTTGCAAATAAAAAGTTTTAATAAAAAAAAACCAAAAAAAGAATCTGTATAAGTGCCAATGAAAGGATACACTATAATGTTTATTGGTGGTGGCTAAAGAGAAGGGAAGGGAAATGCATCAATTTTGGAATCAAGTCACCTTGACTAAAATCCCAGCTGTGTGACATTAGCCAAGTCACTGGATCTTTGAAGCCTCAATTTCATGGTATCCTAGAGCTAGCTTGAACTTTTCAAAAGTACCCATTGTTAAATTTTTACTTAAAAATCTCAGTTTAATGATTTAATAGATATAATTAAAAATAATTAAAATTAAAATTTTAGTATGAATTTATGCTGAAATCAGTGAACATTGTTGATTACCTAGACTTAAGAAAGTGATGAAGGAATTATTTTTAATGCAAACTTAAGAGAGTTGCCATGTATATATTTTTATTCCAGAGAACTGGTCATTAAACATTTACCAGCACATCCTTTCCTCAGATTCTTAATCTATAGATTGAAGACATTGGACTAGATGATTCTAGGAACCACCTTCTTCTACCTTAGGTCTATATCTCTGGCTCTACAAGCCTTTAAGAATCAAAGATAATATCAATGCTCTTTAAAAGACAGCAGACTATAGACAATATGAGAAAAATATCCACTCAACTTTTGAAAAGGAATAATAGAGGGTTCAAACTATAGGCCAGTGAACTTGGTTTTGATTTGGCAGAAGTTTCAACACTTATTTAAAAGATAGTGGATCTAGAAAAAGTGAAGAGAGTCCAGGATACAGCCTTGGAAGATAGTCATCTTTAGTGGTCGGAAGAGAAAATGATGACCTACCAAAGGAGAATGAAAAGGAGCAAGAAGACAGGTAGGATGAGTACCAAGAGTGGATAGCTTCACAGAAACCAAGAGAGGAGGGATGGAGTTATCAACAGCTGTAAACTGCAGAAAAGGCAAGAAGAAAAAACTTTTAAGGGGCCTTTAAATTGGAAATGATAGTTCCAATTAAATGGTCAGGTTCAAAACCAAAAATACAAAGGATGGAAAAGTGAATAGGAGGTGAGTAAATGGAGGTGACAATCCAATCACTTTCTGAGGGTTTGGATGGGAGGAAGCTAGCTAAAGATAGATGGTAAGGTTAAATGAAGGGTTTTTTTGGTAATTTTTTTCTGGTTATACATGTACATTCTTTATATATGTATATTATATATATATATATATATATTTATGAATCATCTTGGGAGAGAAAAATAAGAATAAAAGGAAAAAACTACAAGAGGAAAAAAAAACAGAAGGAAAAAAAAAGTGAATGTAGCATGTGTTGATTTACATTCACTCTCCCTAAGTGAAGGTTTTTAATGAAATGGAAGACCTGGGCATATTTGAAGGCATTAAATAAAATGTTTCTAGAAATGAGAGTGATAATAGTTTGTTTCAAGGACACAAGTAGTGGGGTTGGTTTTAGCAAGACGAGTCACCTCTTTCTCTGAGTTTGGAGCAAAGGAGAAAAGAATGAGGATGATATGGGAGAGGTTATGGGACTGCGTGATGCATCAAAGGAGGAACAAAAATGAAAGAACTCTATTTTCTAAACAAAGAGGTGAGGTTCTTTGTAGAGAAAGATGGTAGTGTAGGAGGTGATATCCATCTTAGGGTATTTAATAGTTAATTAGGTAAGAAAACAGAATTGTCACACAGCAATAACAATCTCAGTTGATGAAATAACATTTATAGTGGATTCATTTATAGCTGATTTTGGGCTTAGTGAGGCAAGAATGATGATTGGACAGAACTGTACTGGTATCAGAGGAACAGGTTTTTTTTAATTAAAGCTTTTTATTTTTTCAAAACACATGCATGGATAATTAATTTCAGCACTGACTCTTGTAAAACCTTGTATTACAATTTCCCTCCCTTCCCCTATTCCCTTCCCTAAATGGCACAAGAAAAATCAAATCAAACTGGGGAAAAAAATGAGAAAGCAAATAAAATGCAATCAAACAACATAAAGAGTGAAAATGTTATGTTGTGAACCACACTCAGTTCCCACAGTCTTCTCTCTGGGTACAGATGGCTCTCTTCATCACAAGATCATTGGAACTGAATGGAATCTGAATTTTCTGATTGTTGAGAAGAGCCATGTTCATCAGAATTGATCATATAATTATGTTGTTGCCATGTATAACAATCTCCTGCTCATTTTACTTAGCATTAGTTTATGCAAGCCTCTCCAGGCCTCTCTGAAATCATCCTGCTGATTGTGTCTTACAGAACAATAATATTCTATAACATTCAAATACCATAGTTTATTCAGCCATTCTCCAACTGTTGAGCATCCACTCAGTTTCCAGTTTCTTGCCACTACAAAAAGGGATGCTACAAACATTTTTGCACATGTGGGTCAAAGGGACAGTGACAGTTATTGCTATAGTATTAACAGGGATCACACAAACTCAAAATATGAGAACTAAAAGAGAACTCAGTAGCCATCCCTTCCAACCTATACCTCCAAAGGAGTCCTCATGCTGACACATTTAAGAAGTCAATATTCAACTTCTGCTTGAAGATCTTCAGTGACAGAGCATATTTCACTTTTGAACTATTGGGAATTTTTCCCCCAATTTGTGTCCTCACAAATTCCAACTGCTACTCTTGGCTCTGCATTCTAAAACCAAACAGAAACATGTCTAATCTTTTGCAGATGATAACCTTTCCAGATCCCGAACACAGCTATTGCATTTCTCCCTTCCCTGCCCCCATCTCTACGTTGTCTTCTCTGCTCTGTCTATACATCCTCAATTTCATCAACCAATTCTCATATGCAAGGCCTCAAGGTCTTTCATTCTACTGGTTGTGTTCATCTGAACATTCTAGTTGATCAGTGTTCTTAAACTCTGGTATCCAGAACTGATTAGAGTACTCCAGATGTGCTCTGACCAAAGCAGAATAAGGAGGGCCCATCACTTATTTCTGGGAGCAATGATTCATGTAATAAAGTCCACATTGTACCAGCTGTTTTGTCTGCCATATCATCATCCCGTTGAGTTTGAAGTCACTAAAACCTCAAGATCCTCTTCTGACAAACTATTGTCTAACCATGCTTCTTTCATGCTGAATTGGCAACATTGACTTTTTAAACCATGTGCAAGACTTTATTCTGTTGAATTACTTTTTAAATCTAATATTCTAACCTGTTAAGATCTTTTTTGGATGCTCCCTGTATCACTGAATATATGAACTAGACCTCTCAGTTTTCTTTGTGTCATCTGAAAATTTCATCTTACCACCCTCTCAAGCTATTGTCCCATTTCTCTTTCGTCTTCATAGCCAGACTCCTAAAATATTTGTCTACACACATTGTTTCTACTTCCTCTTTCACTTTTCACCCTCTTTCAATTTGGTTTTTGTCCTCATCTCTTAACTAAATTGCTTAAAATTACCAGTAATCCTTACAACTGATAAGGTTACCAGTAAAAATGATCTTTCTTCATTCCTCTTCCTTTTTGATCACTGGACACTACTACTGGCCATCTCTTCTTCCTCGATACTTGGTCCTCCCCAGATGGCATTCTGTTTTTTCTCCTACCTATACAACTGAGTTTTTTTCAGTCTGTTTTGCTAGATCATTCTCCATGTTCCTCACACATTCTTCTCTGGGCTCATTTCTTTCCCCTCTCCAATACTCTCTCTGTTGATAATCTTATTGATGTTCTGTTATCTCTATGAAGATAAATCCCATATGTACATATCCAGCCCTAGTATCTCTTCTGAACTCCATTCCAATATTGCCAACTACAAATCTGGCCTCTGGATCCAGATGACTCTGGAGGGAAAAAGTGAGGCAGGTGACCTTGTACCACTCTCCCTCAGTCAAATCCAATTCACTTGCAAGTCATGTCATCACCTCCCTGATATCATGGTTTTCTTCCAGAATGAAGGACAAACAACAACACTACATTTTCAACTAGATATACCATACGTATCATAAATGCAGCATTTCCCAAATGTTACTCATTATACACCTTCCCCAATCCTCCCTTTTTCTAACTTCCTTATTTCAAGGAAGCTAAATAAGCATTATTTTTTTTTAACAAACTTGTGTGCAATGAAGAGACAAGCATATGATTTGTTTTGTTTTGTTTTGCTTTCTAAGATCTCTAAATGCTCTGGTCTTCAATACCAAAGTTGCCGAGAGCAAAGAAATGGAGGAGCCACAGCCCCTGCTCTCAAACTGCAACCAGGGTCTCCAGTCCAAGGCCTCTTTGGCCACTGCCCTGAGGCATTTTCTTTCTAGGATATTGGATGCTGCTGTTGTCTGGCATATCCAATTCTTCAGGACTCCATTTGGCAAAGATGCCAAACTAGTTTTCTATTTCCTTCTCCAGCTCATATTATAGATGAGGAAACTTGGAGGCTTAGAACTTAGAAACTTAGAGAAACAGAGTTAAGTGCCTTGCCCAGGATTACACAGCTAGTAAGTGTCTGAGGTTGAATTTGAACACAGGTCTCCTAACTCCAGGCCTGATGCTCTATCTGCTCTATCACTAGATTAATTCCAATTATCAGCAGAAGGCCAGTTACTCACAGTCTTAAGTGTGACTGTATTTAAACTTGATAGTAGGAGGACAGGGCAGGAAAAAGTCTGGGGATCTCTAATGTAAGTTATTTTTTGGGTAGAGTTAGGAAAGGGACATGAGAATTATAAAATCTTGAATTAGCAGGAAATGGTGTCCTGAGAAAAAAAGAGACCATTCACAGCTACCTTAGGGCTTATTTCAGGTCAGCCCTTTCCCTTCTGCCTTGGGTCCTCTCCACCCTAAGCCAAGAGAGAGACTCATAAGGAATGCTTGATCTGCTGCCTAACCGTTCCCCCCCCCCAAAAAAAAAGGCAAAAAGGAAACGAGGTCAGTCTATAATAATAATGATGATGTAGCTAATATTTGAATATATGTAATATAAATATAATATAAAAGCATTAAAGTGCTTTTATATCCAGTGATTCAAATCTCATAAGAACCCTTTGAGATAGGTGCTATTTTTATTCCTATTTTATATATGATAAAGGTTGAGTTGTAGCAGAAAAGAACTCAAAAGTGTAAGGAAGCATAAGGAATTGGGCCAAACTCCCAGCAGCATGCCTCTTCTCCACCTCCCCAACTCCCCCCGCCCCAAACCCTTGGAGCAGGGAGAGGGAAAGAAGCAATCAAGAGATATAGCTAGGCTCAAGATGTGATAATGGATATAAAGAACTTTGTAAACCTTAAAGAACTATATTAATACCTAGTATTATTATCAGCCTGCAAGTCACCAGGCTTTGGATCTGGTGATGATTTTATTCCCCCAGCCTTCTACTACAATCCTGCTGAGTTCAAGCAATGTTTATAGAGCAACTTGGAAGTGTGCTGGTAAAAACAACTGGGCTAGAACAGGAAGGGGAATGTATATCCACACTTGTACGTTTAATCTTCCTTATTAGCATTTTCTTAAATCTAGATAATCAACAAAGCAATAAATCAAGCCCTGATTTGTACCACCACCCATTTCTGAAGACATGCCCACAAACAAAATAAAATCAAAGATAGATTCTTGAAGCTGGCTGGAGCTGGCTCCAGCACATCCTGATAAGAGGAAATGATCTTATTTGGTGATGTCCTCAGATCTCTCAGCTCAATGATCATCTCTATGAATATGATTTGCAGATCTTCTAAGAAGCTTCTCTCCTAAGCTCCAGTCTGGAATCATCAACTCCTTTAGATTGGAGATCAGATTTGCATCTCAAGGCTCAACATATCCAAAACATAAGCCATCTTGCCCCCCAAATTCTCCCATCTTCCCAAATTTCCTATTACGGCAAAAGTCACCATCCTCCTGCCAGTCACCCAGGCTCAAAAACTGCCCCATTGAAGTTTGGAAATTAAAAGGGATCGTCATAGGGCTATTCTAATCATTTGCCACAAGATGGCATCAAGTTCCTTCTTCCACTCTTGTGCCCCAGGCCCTTTTTCCAAATCCTGATAAGCCAGAGAGAAACTAAGAGATTTATGGAGTATTAAACTGAAACTCTACAATATTAGCCAGCTAACTGGGGCTTGCTGCTGGGGATATAGATGGGAATGAGGAAGGAGAAGGGATTAGAGCTGCCCCAAAATGGGCTTTTCTCTCTGCAGTTTTGTAGAAAAGGCAAGCATTGAAAAAGAAAAAGGATTGTTTGGACCAGATGGTCTCTGAGGTTTTAGCCTCGTGTCCAACTCCTGATTTTCTAATTCTCATCCGAAGATTCTGTGAATCTGTGACTTTTCACCCATATAAGATAGTGGCTTTCAAGTTTTCCTACCTCATCACGTGGCTGCCCATTCCCTGGTGCTCCAAGACCATTGTTTTGAACTGTATCCCAAACAACAAGAGGGACTATACCTGCCACTCCCAAATTCCACTAAGCTGGACACTGGTTTATAAAAATTTGAAGTCACATGGACTCAGTTAAACATTACTCAGTTTTGCAGGAGGTCATATACAGATTTGACTTCCAAAGTAGTTTACTAGTTCAAAGCTTTTTAAACCATGGTTTGCAATCCCATGTGGGATCATGTAACTGAATGGGGAGGATCATGAAATTATGATGATCAGTAAATGTTTGATTTGTATACTTATTTTACATAACTGTATGCCCCAGGTCCCGTAAAAATTTCTCTGCCAAAAAGGGGTCGAGAGTGGAAAAAGTTTAAGAGGCCCTAGTATTAATTCAACATTCCCCTTGCTCACTTAGGAAGAAAAGTCTTTTATGGACAGACCCAATATATTCCTTATTCTCAAGTCAGAAGTGTTCTTGCAATCACTCAAACCCTGTCTGACTCAGGCCTTTCTTCCCTGCTTTTTGCCTACACAACTTCCTTTATTTCTTCCTTCTCTCAACAAAATAGCACCCAGTCAACTTCCCTGAGCTGCCTTTTTCTCTGAAGCTGTCCTATTTTTCGGAACCCATTGTTCCTCTTAAAAAAAAAAAAATTGAATAAGTCTCTTTTACATGCATCCCATAAATGACTACTTTTGTGACTTTGCTCAAAGTGATTGATTCCTTTGAAGCATGACTACAATAGGAAAAGAACTAGAATTGGGACCCAGAGACCTGGGTTTTAATCTTGATTCTATTATTTTTCTACACATGAAGCACTGGGCAAGTCTCTGCCTCTGTAACTCAGTTTCTTTATCTGTAAAATGAGGGGATTCAATTAAGATGGCCTCTAAAATCCCCTCAAACTCAAGTCTATGTCACTGCTTTGGCCCCAGCGGCTGCTCTTAGGGCACGGACATGTGGGTTCAGCAGCCAGGTCCCTTCTCCCCTCATGAGTGGCGAGTCCCAGAGGCAGGTGGTTGGGCTCGGGACAGTCCTCAGCCGAGCTCCTGTGAAGAGGGAAGGGTGGGTGGTGCTGGGGGGGGGGTTGTCTTTTACCAAGAACACTCTTCTCTGCCTCAGTCTTTTCAAACTTTACTCATCTAATCCATGGCCCCCTATTTTCATGATCCTTTCTGTGATATTATCTCTCTCTTTCCTCCTTAGAGCTCAGATAGCATTTTATGTTCTCGTATGCTTCTCAGTATATTATTCTGTATTAAGTATGTGTGTATACTTTTTTTTCCCTGAGGCAATTGGGGTTAAGTGACTTGTCCAGGGTCACACAGCTAGGAAGTGTTAAGCGTCTGAGACCAGATTTGATTCAGGTCCTCCTGACTTCAGGGCTGGTGATGTGTATTTTTTTTTTTTAACATGTGCTACACTGAGCTTCAGAAGAGCAGGGTCTCTTTAATTTAAACTTTGCATCTCCCCTAGTTCATAACCCAGCCATTTGTGCATAGTTTGATGGTTTGATACTTCCTGAATTTACAACTTAAATGTTCCAAGTGCTACCTACCATCCAAAGCTTCTCATCTTATCCTAGATTCCCACACTCAGAGCTCACTCTCTCCCCCTCCCAGTCATGATTTTTAAATATTCACATCTATAAAAGAAGTATATTTAGATTGTCCTGACCCCAAGCAGCCTGGGGTTAAACTTACACAAGTGACTCAGGAGGAATAACATCTGGAAAGCTCAGTCTGAGCACAAGGAAATCTTATGGTAAATAAGTTCTGGGACAAACCCTGAAATAAGACCTTTAGGGAGTAGTTTTCAAGACAACATTTGAAATATCAATATCCAAGGACAGCTTTTAATTGTATTCTTAGCCACGGTCCCAAGTACACGTAATGATATTATTCCCAGATTTAACTCCTCCAAATTTCAAGAATGCTTATTTCAAGGATAGTTCTTCATTGTCTACTGAATGGAATCCAACACATTTTCCTTAGCCTCCCATTCAAGACCCTCTCCAATCTGGCTCTAATTTATTTTCCCAACTTTTTCTAGTATTTCTTCTCTTCTCGTGTTTTGGAAAGCACTCCCCCATAATCTAATCTGCCTCTTGCTCTCTTGACAAAGTCAGATATGACCTTTACCGCCAGGCCATCAGAATGTACGGTGTAAAAATAATGTGAACAGCATGTACAGATTTTAATTTGTTACATTTATATGTTTGACATGTTTGACAGCCCTCCCGGTCTTTTAATAGCTAGAATCTGCTGAGGTTAATACCCACTTAGACCCAATAATTAGTTAAAATAGGAAGCAACCAATGTCTTCTTCTCCCCTTTTGCCCTATTCCACTCTAGCCACACCACAGATGAGGCCCCCAGATCTGTCCCTGCCCATTTGACCCTCCTAGATAGAAATCACTGACTCCAGCTGGAAGGGGTAAGTGTCCAGGGGTCTCCCTGAAAGAGGTTGGGGGATGGGAAGGAGGTTGTATCCCAGGGTTTCCCTAATCTTTTATTTGAATTTCTCTTATCTTTAAAAATTATAAAGGTTATTTGAGAGATTCCCCAACACTCCTCATTCCTTACCAAGCTATGCTCCAGATTTTTTCTACTGAGAATACAGATACCACTTCATCCTGGAAGTTTCTCCAGCCCTATTGGAAGTACCCTTGGTGCTTACTGCCTCTCCTTCTGATTGGATGGCTCCTCTAAGAACCTTCATTTAAGGAGGACCACCAGGAGAGCCCTGTCTCATTATCCTCTGGACTGCAATCTGGACTTTCTCTACCACTTACTGGATACTTTCATAAGTCTCTCTCCTTCTATCCTTCAGCTTTTATATGTTGCACCTTTCACTATTAGAATGTAAGCTCCTTGAAGGCAGGAACTATTCCCCTTCTTTCTGTTTGTATCTGTATTCTCAGCTAAGCTTAGTGTCAAGTACATAGTAAGCACATAATAACTTTTTGTTGACTGGATTTCATTGCCCTGTCCATGAAACTTGTAAATTATGGTTCTAAGTGCAGATGCCATCTGCTCCATGAAGAGCTTCTTGATTCAATTCCCTTCAGCTAGACAAACTATACAAAGGCCTCTATGTGATTCGTGATAGAGCTGGGCAGTAATAGAATTAGGAAGACCTGAGTTCAAAAATGACCTCACCGAATATAATAAAAATGACAATATTACCCAAACTAATTTACTTATTTAGTGCCATACCAATCAAACTCCCAAGAAATTATCTTACAGATCTAGAAAAAATAGTAGCAAAGTTCATTTGGAAAAACAAAAGGTCAAGAATTTCAAGGGGATTAATGAAAAAAAAGGCTGATGATGGTGGACTTGCTGTACCAGATCTAAAACTATATTACAAAGCAGCGGTCATCAAAACCATTTGGTACTGGCTAAGAAATAGAGTAGTCGATCAGTGGAATAGGATAGAATCACAAGACAAACTAGGCAATAACTATAGCAATTTGGTTTTTGATAAACCCAAAGACCCCAGCTTTTGGGATAAGTATTCACTATTTGACAAAAACTGCTGGGAAAACTGGAAACTAGTGTGGAAGAAATTAGGGCTTGACCCACATCTAACACCACATACCAAGATAAGATCTAAATGGGTTCATGATCTGGATATAAAGAGTGATACTATAAGTAAATTAGAGGAATGTAATATAGTTTACCTCTCAGACCTGTGGAGATGGAATAAATTTATGTCCAAAGGAGAACTGGAACTCTTAATTGAAAACCAGATAGATAACTTTGACTATATTAAGTTAAAAAGTTTTTGTACAAACAAAATCAATGTAGACAAGATTAGGAGGGAAGCAATAAATTGGGAAATTGTCTTTACATTTAAGGGTTCTGATAAAGGTCTCATCTCTAAAATATATAGAGAATTGTCTCATATTTATAAAAATTCAAGCCATTCTCCAATCGATAAATGGTCAAAGGATATGAACAGACAATTTTCAGAGGAAGAAATTAAAACTATTTATAGTCATATGAAAAGGTGCTCCAAATCACTATTGATCAGAGAAATGCAAATCAAGACAACCCTGAGGTACCACTTCACACCTGTCATATTGGCTAAAATGACAGGAAAAGTTAATGATGAATGTTGGAGGGGATGTGAGGGCTGGGACACTGATGCATTGTTGGTGGAGCTGTGAACGGACACAGCCATTCTGGAGAGCAATTTGGAGCTACGCTCAAAAAGTTATCAAACTGTGCATACCCTTTGACCCAGCAGCATTTCTATTGGGCTTATATCCCAAAGAAATCATAAAGGAAGGAAAGGGCCCCACATGTGCAAGAATGTTTGTGGCAGCCCTTTTTGTAGTGGCTAGAAACTGGAAATTGAATAGATGCCCATCAATTGGAGAATGGCTGAATAAATTATGGTATATGAATATTATGGAATATTATTGTTTTATAAGAAATGACCAGAAAGATGATTTCAGAGAGGCTTGGAGAGACTTACATGAACTGATGCTGAGTGAAATGAGCAGAACCAGGAGATCATTATACACGGCAACAACAGTACTATATGATGATCAATTCTGATGGACATGGCTCTCTTCAACAATGATATGTTTCAAACCACCTCCAATTGTTCACTGAAGAAAGCCATATACACCCAGAGAGAGGGATGTGAAATGTGGACCACAACATAACATTCTCATACTCCTTGATTGATGTTTGCTTACATTGTGTTTCCTTTATCTGATATATTTTTTGTGTAGATAAGATTTTTCTTGCACAACAATGATAAGTTTGGAAATATGTATATATATATATAAGAATTTTCCAATATTTTAACATAATTAACATGTAGTGGATATCCTGCCATCTAGGGGAGGGGTGGGGAGTTGGGGGGAAAAATTTGTAACAGAAAGCTATGTAAGGGTTATTGTTGAAGAATTACCCACACATATGTTATGCAAATAAAAAAATTAAAAATTTAAAAAAAATAAAATAAAAATAAAAATAAAAAAAATGAAATGAAAAAAAAAATGACCTCACACACTTATTAGCTGTATGACCCTAGGCCAGTCAGTATGGTCCATGGAATCACCAAGAGTCAGACACAACTAAACAACAACAGACAAACAACTCATATTTCACAAAGACCTTTAACTCTCGTGTGTGTGTATATATATATTTATCTCCCATCCCTATAAGCATGCATTTATAATTGGGTACCCCTTCCATGCACTTGTAATTGATGTTATAGTTACTTTTGTTTTTGTCTTATATCTCTCACTAGCTTTTAAGTTCTTAAAAGGCAGGAACTGTAAGTTATTCCACCACTCTGAGCCTTGCTTTCCACATCTAAAAAATGGGTACAGTATTCATACCTCCCAGCAGTGGTCAATGGCTTCCAGGTATCCAAGGGTCTATCATCTTGAGGTTTATAAGATAGGGTTTCACTTCCCCCTCAACTAAATTTCTCTTAATTACTTCTTGTTTTATTTTTACATCATGACAAAGGTTAATACAAAGATACTTTAGCTTGGCACGTAGTCAATGCCTATTGATTGACTGACCAATCTTCTGGAACCCTTTGGAGGAGGGCACTTTGATCGAGTTTTATCTCTAAAAAAGCAAGCCACCACTGTCTGCATGGTTCATCTTTGAAGACCTGGAGGTCTTCAGTACAGTGACTTCCATATGGTAGCTGCACTGTTTTGTTGAATGAACATTTCTCCCTGCAAGATGAGGCTTCAGGCCCATGCATTCCTGCATCATTAGGAAGCCCCTTTTTGCCACAATTCCCATGTGTCTGTGGTTGTTCAACAAGATGAACTGGTTTCCACTTGAAAGTCTTCTTGGGTCTGGAAGGGGCAGCCCTGGCCAGATCTGGAGAGCTTACCCACTGGGCAAGGTCTAGGCTAATGGTCAGCCTCTCAGAGGAGAGGACCCACTCCTGCTGCTGGCTTTAGAAAATGAAAGTGTCCAGAGGCCTTTGTTCAAAGTCAGTCATCTCTTCCTATCCCTGCCCTCTACTTTGGCAGGAAGTGTGCGCTTCCCCTAGCTTCTCAGTGACATGTCAATATTGCGAACGATGCCAAGGAAACACAGGCGGGGCCTCTGGGTGGACACTCCAGAGAGGCCAGTTGCTGGCGCCTCAGTGAGGAGGGGGAAGCAGTGGACAAAGGGACATTCAGAGCCATAATTCTTCCCCCAGATGTTAACTCTTCTGAGCAATTGGCATCAATTGTCACCAGTCCCTTTGTTTTCAATGTTGTGGGAGTACTAGAAGGAAAAATCTTACTGAGGATAAATACCCCCAAAGCCAAGCTGCTAAAAGGAATTATCAGTGCTTCCAGATCCTTCCTGCTCTCTTGTAGGAGCCCACCCAGGGCACCTTGCATCTCCCCACCGGGATTCAACCACCTCTGGGGTACAGCATGGGATATAGTGGATAGCTATGAAAAGGGAGCTCTTGAAGAACAAGCAAACTCCTGGAAAAGTGACAAGCTTCAAGCTGCCCAGCAGTCTCCTTCCACAGGGTCATCCTTGGCTCCCCATTCTCCCTCACCTCTTAAATCCAACTCAGCTGCCAAGTATTGTCAATTCTTCCTCTATCATTTCTCTGCACTCCCCCAGGCTCTGTGGCCAGTTCAGGTCTTCATCACTTGTTGCCTTGACTAAATCCATGGCTTCCTGCTTGATGTCCCTGCCTCAAATGTTTTTCCTGTCCAGTCCATGCCCCACACAGCTGCCAACATGATTTTCCTAAAGTACCATCTGATGTTGTCCCTCTCTTATTCAATTAACTCCAGATCCTGCCTGTTAATTACCTCTAGGGTCAAATGCCTGGTTCTAATAAGAACTTCACTATATGCTATTTCCCCTCACACACTCTAGGAGCCAGGCAAACTGGATTTTTTTCTAGATTCTTTTAGAGATCTTCATACAATATAACTCCCCTTTTATTTTTTCTCCCATGCCTGAAAAGACTTCTTGACTCTACCTCTTAGAAGTCCATCAAGGTTCAGCCCAACTTTCTGATCAGAGGTCTTTCCTGATGGCCGCCTCCCTCCAGCTTCCTTCCCAAAATGACCTCATCTTTGTTTATGTTCTGTTTGTCACTATATATACATATCTTGTTGCCCCCATAGAACAGCTATGTCCTTGAACATAGGGACTGTTTGATCATTGTTCCAGTATCTCCTATGTGCCTGGCACAGAGTAAGTGCTTAACAAAAGTTTGTTAATTAATTGATTGCTTCATTCCACTGTTGGCTGTTTCCCCCTATTTTAGAAAAAAAAAAATGTATGGAAAGGATTATTCTAAATCAGTGGGTCACAAGCAGAAAGGACATAGATCTGGATTTGTGACCCACCTACCCTTCTCCAAGCCAGACATTCCATGTGCTCCTGAGCCATACCAAAAATGATCTTGCCCCATGGCCAAAAAGATGTACCCTCTTACATTTTGGGGTAGACCAAGAACAGAGCCTGGTGCAAGTTTCCTTTGCCATGATTGGAGTCAGGGCTATCAGAATGTTGCATCACAATGGCTGTTCAGCCTCCCCTCCTGCCCATTGCCCATGAGTAGGGCTTTTTGTGCTGTCCCCAGAGTTGGCACCCTCTCTGTTTCCTCCCAATAATGCTGCCCGTTGTTTCAGAGCAAATGGAACAAATGACTGATGTGAACTCTGAACAATCTGCAAAGTGGAAACATCTGCTGGGAGCCATGGGAAGCCTAGATGATGATGGGGGTTGGGGGAAAGGAAGAGGATGGGGACGAAGGTCTCAAGGCTCTTAGTGAGAGGACAAAAGGTGAAACTTCTGCAAAGCCAGAAATAGAAAAGAGAAGATAGACCCAAGTGAAATCTTCCAAGATCTGCCAGAGTGTTCTAAGCCCCTCTCCCTAAGTCAGTGATCAGCTTCCATCTTGCCCTCCTCCTTCCTTCTGGTACAGCCAGCTCAGAATTACTATACTGACTCTTACTAGATCAGAGAAGTAAGTGTGTAGACCTGCTTGTTTTTTTAAAAACCATTTATCATCCTTGACATGCCAAAGAAAAAAGGTAGAATTGTCTATTTTCAGCTGAATGGCATCCCCAGGACTAGCTTTTCTCCTGTCCATATAATATCTAAAGAAAGAACAGTTGCTTTCCCTGAGACCTAGTTCCAGATTCTGACTATTACTACAAAGGATCTCCTGGGACTCAATGGCCATCATATGAATCTTATAAACTCATCTCATAAACATTTGCTAATTATCTATTACGTATTGGATGCTTTTCTAACCCTAGCAAAGATAGAAAGATTGGATAGGGAATTATCTTGGCCCTCTTAGAGCTTACAATTCCTTATATATACACAATTAAATTGAGCAAATGTTTATTAAGCACCAACTGCGTGCAACTGTATTAGTTGCTGAGGATATAGGCGACTTCATATATTAAAGACGTTCTACTGGGACAAATAAACAGGTAAGAAAATCTGAGGATAAAGATGGGAGATCAGAAAAGGCTTCCTGTAGGAAGCCTGGAGATGGAATTTGAGCTGAGCAGAAAAAGAAGTTAGGATTTCAATAGACAAAGGTGAGCAGGCACAAAAGTTGAGCCTGCATAGAGACATCAAGTTGAGAGATGAAGCCTCAAATTCTAGTAGTAAGTTAGCCCATTTGGCTATATAGTAGAGACAACCAGGAGAGTGAAAGGTTTTGAGTCAGTACTTTATCATTCAATAGATCAACAGGTATCTTTCTTAAGTAGTACTGATAAGTTCTAGGGATACAAAGAGAAAGCAAAATCAGCTCCTGCCTACTATCAGATAACAGTCTCTAATGTGGAAGACACATGTATACCGACATATTATAAATACATTCCTATGTATACATATGCATATTATATATATGTGTCTGTAGAGATATATAGATATAATCAGCAAGTACAATTGATGGAAGGCAAGTTTAGAGGAGAAAGCATTAACAGTTGTGGAGGACAAGGAAAGGCCTCTTGGAGGACAAATTAGTAGACTATTGCAATAGTCTAACAAATAATGGGGACCTCAATTGGGATGTTGTTTCATAAATAGAAGGGAAGCAATAAATGCAAGATATATAAGGGTGAAATTGGTAAGACTTGGCAATTGATTGGAAAGGGTCAGAAAGGGAAAACGTCTAGGATGATTCTAAGACTGAACTTGGTGACAGACTGGGGTACCCTCCACAGAAATAGAGAAGATTGTCTGAAGAGAAGATATAAAAGGTTCTGTTTTGGGAATACTGATATTGAAGTCCTATAGGATAAAAGAGTGATGAAAGAGTATGATTGTACTAGATGTATAGATTTGGGAGACATACTCTGCCTAGAAATGATCATTGGATCCATGAGAGCTGCTGAGATTGGTGCAGACTAGAGAAGCAGGGTAAGCCATAATACTTGATGAGCACATGAGAGGTGTGAGCAAAGTGCTGTGTGAGGATCAAAGGGGAAACATCAATTGCTCAGTCAGGGAAGGGGTGGTAGAATTAGGGAAATCTTCACAGAAGGAGGAACATTTCTGCTAGCCCATTTATTTCAATCAGACTTTCAAACTTGGGAGAGATTTCAACAGAGAGAAGAATAGGAAAAGGTCTTCTAAATACAAAGAACACCATGATTTGACAAGGAAATTACGTTCTAAGACCCATATATCTACATGGGTCCCATTCCTCCTGATGGGAGAGAAGATGAGTAAAATGTTGGGGTTTTTCCTACTAGGAGATGAGCACCCATCTTTTTTCTTTTTATTAAAGTTTTTTTGTTTACAAAATATATGCATGGATAATTTTTCTTTTTTTTCTTTATTAAAGCTTTTTATCTGCAAAACATATGTATGGGTAATTCTTCAACATTAACCCTTATAAAGCTTTCTATTATAAATTTTTCCCCCTTCCCTTCCCCTCCCCTAGATGGCAGGAAATCCACTACATGTTAATTATGTTAAAATACTTGACAAATTGAATATATATATATATATATATATATATATATATATATATATATATATATATTTCCACACTTATCTTGTGCAAGAAAAATCATGTCTACAAGGAAAAAAATCAGAAAAAGAAAACACAATGCAAGCAAACATCAACACATTTCACATCCCTCTCTCTGGGTGTATATGGCTTTCTTCACTGACCAATTGGAACTGGTTTGAAACAATTCATTGTTGAAGAGAGCCATGTCCATCAGAATTGATCATCATATAGCATTGTCGTTGCCGTGTATAATGATCTCCTGGTTCTGCTCATTTCACTCAGCATCAATTCATGCAAGTCTCTCCAGGCCTCTCTGAAATCATCCTGCTGGTCATTTCTTACAGAACAATAATATTCCATGGCATTCATATACCATAATTTATTCAGCCATTCTCCAATTGATGGGCATCCATTCAGTTTCCAGTTTCTAGCCACTACAAAAAGGGCAGCCACAAACATTCTTGCACATGTGGGGCCCTTTCCTTCCTTTAAGATCTCTTTGGGATATAAGCCCAATAGAAATGCTGCTGGATCAAAGGGTATGCATAGTTTGACAACTTTTTGAGCATAGTTCCAAATTACTCTCCAGAATGGTTGGATACATTCATAGTTCTACCAACAATGTATCAGTGTCCCAGCTTTCCCACATTCAATACATGTTCAACATGTTAAAATATGTTAAATCCAATATATGTATACATATTTTATAGTTATTTTTGGGCACCCATCTTGAAGATGAATCTCAAAGCCAGCCTTCTTCCCACAGGTTCTGATGAACACTATTTCCAAGAAATTATGTCCTTCATGCTGGGAGGCGCCAGTATAGTGTGGGTAGGAACCCTTTATAAAAATTGGAGTTGGGTTGTTGAGCTCTACTGGACTTAGGGTACTCCTGCTGAGCTTCTGGGAGAGTAAAAACAGCTTAGGTTGACTTTGGATGGGACCTTCCCATAGCAAAGTCTCCCTAAAACATTCTCATTCTTTGAAGAAGCAGGAAAATATTCACATCCCCCACAGAAGCCATAATGTCAGCATTTTATCACCCTATCTCAAAAATGACACAGGAGAATGACCCAGTGAGATGTGATTCATTCTTGCACACAATCTAAGGATACCGTGATATATGCAAAGTCGGATCATGCTCTTCCTGCTCTTTTTGAAATATAGAGACCAGCCTTCCCATGATTCATGGATTAGGGCATTCCCCTAAAGCAGGGGTGGGGAACCTTTTTTTCTGCCAAGGGCCATTTGGATATTTATAATGTCATTCCTTGACCATGCAAAATTATCAAATTATAGAACTCAAGAAGGAGGTGGTTTTTGTACCTAACTTTCAGTTCCTCATTGCTTGTGGTTGATTATAGAAATAATCCCTCAGGGCCAGAGGTTCCCCACTCCACTCGATAGCCCGGCATTTGGCCACAGCTGATGGGTAGTAGTGTTTAAAAAGGATAGGGAGCCAGGCCAAATAGCATCTGATTTGTATTAAGATGGATAATAGAATTATGTTCCCCTTCTGGGAGCCATCACAAGAGACAACAATGCTGTTGGGTCACAACCATTAACAAAATGCCAAGCTAAAGTCAGCCAATTGTTAACTCCTCTCCGAGGCTAGCCATTTAATCATTTCTAATGCAATTAGGTGTGCCATAAATTAGCCCACATCCTCCCATCTTCTTCAGAAGGAAAGCATGCCAGGAGGCAAATCAATGTGGGCCCAAAGGTCTCTTTGGTCAAGTGGTCACCACCAGATAGTAGTTTGTACTTGTAGTCCCTATTACAGTTGTATAGTCAGGCTACTGGTTCCTCTCAGAAAATAACAGTTCAAAGTAGTGTCTCTTGCTAATGCAATCCATAGAATTAGAACAAGTCTGGACTGGGCATGAGGCTCCTTTGGCTTGGCCAGCCCCCTCCCGCTATGACCCCACACATGGGACACCTAAGTACAGCTTCTTCTATAGATGAGAAAGTTAAATGACTTGCCCAGCTAGTAAATGTGGGAGGGGAGTTCATCCTGGATCCAAGTCCATGGAGTGATTCCCCAGTCTTTGGGTGGCTCCATGCTCAAACTGTGCTCCTTGATTACCCACTCCTGGGACATCTCAATAAAAGCTTTGCTAGTGTATCTTTCAAAGGGTCATCATTTTCCTGCTTGATGACCGCTTCACCTGGCCCCGGGAGGCCTTAGCCACACTTTATTCATTCCCTACTAGCTATCATCTCCACAACAGCTTTGTTTCCATATTCATACTTTCCCCACTAGCAGCCCTCCAATTCTTAAATCATGAATGCATCAACTCTGCCCGAGTTCCTGAGAAGGCAATCTACTGCCCTGTGGCCTATTTGCTCTCCCTAGGACTTTCTTGACCAAAATGCCTCTCTGGCCATCACGATCCTGTGTGTGTTTTCTTCCTTTGTTAGAATGAAAGCAGCTTGAAGTCAGGCACTGTCTTTGCTTTGGTTTTTGTATTCCTTGCTTGGCACATAGTAATGCTTATTAATAAATGTCTCTGTTCATTCATTTATTCTTATATGATAAAGTTAGTCTGAGCAGAAAGATGATCTCAGAGTGGTTGAGAGTTAAAGGCTTAACTTAAAAGTTGCCCTCCCCTATCAATCACGAGGGAGAAGCTCAGAAAGAGCCAAGTTCAGGCCCCCCAGGACAGCCAGCACCAGGATCCAGCGCAAGTTAGGAAAGGCCAAAAGAAGCTGTTCAGACCCTGCTTATCAGCTCTGGCAAAGTTGCCATCAAAATCCCCATCTTCTTTGCAGAAGCTTCCGTCCTGGTCTAGCATCTGTTTCCTGTTCTAAATTTAAATTGTCAGGTTAGTGAACTTGGAAGAGTATTTCAGGCAGCGAAGGGAAGATCTTCCCAAAGAAGGAGGTTATGGCATGGCCTTGCCTTGGCCTGGGGAAACCCAAACAGCAGCAGCAGCGGCAGTGGCAAGGCTGAAGGAAGCTTTCTTTGGTACCTGGATGTTCTTCCTCTCCAAGGGCCAAGGGTCTCTTTCCTCTACACTGGGGCTGATTAAACTGACAGGTTGGGCTTTTGCATATTATGAGGTAATTAACTCTATAGAGTTCATGCTGTCTTTGGGGAAGAGGTAGGAAGGACGAAGACCCTCTTTCTGTCTTGGATGCTGCCTAAGAAATCTCATCTAAGTGTCTCAAAGACCAATAAAATCATCCTATTCAAGCCTGGCCTATTGACTTAAGGACTAACCTCCAGATAAATGTAGACACTTCTTGGATAGATGTAGAAACAATTAAAATGAATTCTCAGAGATCAGCTTTGGGAAAGTAACATTTCCAGATGAGAGATCTGGTGAGAAAAGACCAAGATCCTTTGGCTCTCCAGTCTTGTGCTCTAGGAATGTATTAGGCCTCATGTAAAACATTAGAGATCTCATTCCTAAAAGGGGGAGCAAAGTAAGCCAATGGATAGAACACTGGTCCTAGAAACACGAGACTGAGTTCCAATCTGCCTTCTAATGATTCCTAGACAAGCCTCTGCTTGCCTCAGTTCCCTCATCTGTACAAGGGAGAGGGGGAGTGTAACAACAGCATCTATCTCCTGGGGTTGTTGGGAAGATCAAATGAGAAGATAATCAAAATGCTTTAACATAATAACTACATAATATGCAGTTAGCACTACATACAATAGTTAGCTCTCATAGCCAGTATTATTACTCCTCTAGGAACTGTAGTAACCATGAAACAAGTTAAGTTGGAAAAAGCTCCAGAGGGAGTCTGAAGATATCAAGGGACTTCTTCAGCAATTTTACTAATGCCATAGATCATAGAGTCAGACCTCAGAGGTCATGTACACAATTGTCTGCCAGTCAGCCAATAAACATTTGCTAAGTGTCTGCACTAGATAATTTAACATTTATTTAGCACCTACTATGTGCCAAGCACCCTGCTAAGTGCTGGAGATAAAAAGAAAAGAAAAAGATGGTTCTTGTCTTCAACCAGCTCACAGTATCATTGAAATTTCATTTTATAGGAGAAGTAACTTACTTCCCCGGAAAGTTATCTTACTTCCCCAAGGCCACCCAAGTGTCAGAAGCTAAGTCTGAACCTGAATCCTCTGATTCCAGAGACACAGTGCCCATTCCATAGTTCTACACAGCTCCCCTGGTAAAGGTACAGAGAGCCTGTGTGCCAAACATTGGATGAAACAAAGCTGGGAGAAGTAGCTAAAGCTGTTGCTGTCAAATTCAAACAGAAAGGGATCACTGTCCCCCACATACTGACCTAGAAAACCAGAAATTAATATCATTTGTATGTTAATTTATTTTTTACATTTCCCACTTTTTGTTTTCTTCTGGGTCAAACCACACACTGGAATTTTGCTGGAAAGCAAGCATCTGTGAGTCTGAAATGTTTGACATCTCTGCTGGAAGACCCAATTCAGTACTAAACAAGATCTCAACAAGATAGAATTCTGGACTAAGTCAAATAAATGAAATTGAAAAAGATTCAATGTAAAATCTTGCATCTGGATAAAATAAACCCAACTCTGTAAGTTGAATAGGTATAACTAATGGTATAAAGCCAAGTGACAATATAAGGTCTATTCATTTAAATTCAACAAACTTATTAATTACCTATTGCAGCTAGGGGATGCCATAGTGGATAGACTTGCTGGGCCAGAAGCCTTAAATCTGAGTTCAAATCTGACTTCAGACACTTACTAGCTGTGTTACCCTGGGCTTCCCTCAATTTCCTCATTTGTAAAATGATCTGAAGAAGGAAATGGAAAATCACTCCACTTTCTTTGTCAAGAAAGCCTCAAACGAAGTCACAAAGAGTGGGACACGACTAAATAGCAAGGCCTTAGTGATATAAAAGCAAAAAATGAAAAGCAGTCCCTTTCCTCAGGGAATTTATAGAAACATAATGCCCAGAACAATGAAAGTTATTGTTGCAATATGCTGTGTCTTGGCTAGCCCATATCTACAATATTAAATTCATCTAGAAATGAGGAATGAGCTCAAAAAGCCAACATGACTTCATCAAAAAAGATCATGCAAGACTCACCTCATTTCCTTTTGTGATAAGGTTACCAGACTAGAGTATCAGAAAAAAGATTTAGATATAGTTTACCTAGATTTTTATAGAATATTTGGCTATATCCATCATACTATACTTTGGAATAAAACAGGAGGACATTTGCTCAGCATTCATGCAATTAGGTTGAATGAACTCTAAACTGGGTGAATGACTGAACCTTAAAAAATAGTTAATGGAATGATGTCAACTTGGAATTTTTTCTTCATTCTGATATATTTGTCAATGATTTATATGATGATATAGTACTCATCAATTTTCAGAAAAAAATAAAATTGGATGGTATAGTTAACATATTGTATGTCTGATTCAAAATTAAAAACAATACTGACAGCCTAGAATGTAAAGTCAAATCTAGTAAGGCAAAATGTAGTAGGGATAAATATAAATTCCTAGACTACTTTTTTTTTCCTTTTTAAGTATTACCTTTACAAGTATGAAATGTAAAAAAAGATCTGGAAGCTTATTGAACTTCAGAGTCTGTATGGGCCAGCAATACACAATATGGCAACCCTTCTTAGACATGATTGCACATGGCCCAGGAAGGGCTAAATATCATCCTTGTTTTTGGCAACTGATAGTGGAACAATGCTTTTTTAAAAAGCCTGGAATCATTGCCCTTATTATCTCCTCCTCCCTCAAACCCACCTGTACACACCTCCTACTCTACTCAGTCATGGTACACCAAACACAAGATTCTGGATTTCCTTCTGGAAGTCAAAATGGTGACTATTTTTGACCCTTTTATGCCCTGAACTTTGCAGTTTCTCTGATCTTTCTGAATTTAATTTATTACTTCTGTTTTGACTCATTCCGTACTGAATGAGTAAGATCAGAACAGTTGAAAAAGTCAAGACCAGTTTTCCTCTCAATTTGACTGAGGTCTTTTTAAACAATCTGCCGTTTAGAACTTGTCTTGAATCTAGGAAAGAATTGTGATAACCTTCTGCTCTCTAGGAGCTGGTCTATAGCCAGACCAACTGATTTGAATATCTGATCTCTTTTTCCATCAAGATGTTGACCTTGATGCCAGAATCATACATTGTCTCTCAGCACAGCTCTTCTCACTATTAGCTATCAATGTTCTCCAACTCTCCACTAAAGCCTTCTTAAATCCAAATGTTCAACCTTTAAGTACTACTTATCTAAGCAGATTCTAGGTCCTGGATTTTTAGAATGAGATTCCCTGTGTCCTAGGCCACTCTGCCAAGCTGGTGAATTTCCAATTTGGCTGATAGTTCATTTCTCCAAAGGCCTGCCATAGCAAGATGACCTGATTCTGGGCAGAGAGTGTGAGACGATGGGGGGTCTACCATTAAGGAACAGTGATTTCCAAAGATTCCTTTAAAATTATCTTCTAGTGGTCAATTTGCTTACAATCAGAGAAAACAAGGCTCTCAGAGAAAGAAAGGCTATAACCCTGGGCACTTTTCAGAAAGTCACTATGTCCAGAAAGGGCCATGGATCCAATTCACAACTGGATTGAATGTCTGATTTGTGAATTTTGTTTCTTTACAGTTAAGAATTCAGGAATAAAATGGAAGGGCAAATAAAACATTAGGTTTGCAAACTAGAACTCCTCTAGCCACCTAAATAGGCCTATCAAGATACCAACATATCTCTTAACACTTTCCTATCTCCTCTCTTACTCATAGATAAGTCTCCCCACTATAACTGAAACCATAGAGAACCTGGGGGGAGAGGGTATTCCTTTAAATTCTAGTCTGCATTTTTTTTTCTCTGTAGGCAATCTTTTCTAATTCTACTTCTAAAGCCCCTCTTCAAGACTTTAGTCATAAACCACAGGATTATAGGCTCAAAGAATGAATTGGAAAGGATCTTAAGAGACCATATAATCCAATCTTCTCTTTTTACAGATAAGGAAACTGAGGACCAGAGTGTCTAAATGACTTGTCATTTAGTCTAGACATTTAGATTAGTGGTCCTAATCAACCAAGAACTACTTTCCATATAAACTCAGACAATGCTGAAAAAAACCAATCTTAAAAGAATAAAATATTGTAGGGGAAAAAGGGGAAATTAAATTGCAGATATGGATTTTTTTAATTTGATACTTGGTATTGGCCACTCCTTTAGTTAATGTTGCTGATGGGATTTGAAGGTCCCTTTGCCCTCCCCATAATTATGCCTTGGGGTGGCCTTTATCAAAGGAAAATGGCCCCATTCTTGCATCTCCTTTGAAAGCTCCCATTAAATGACTGTGTATTGATGTCATTCACAGCAATCTTTCCAGCCAGAGATTAAGGAAATCAACAGTCTCCTAATGCAGCCAGGTAATGAGATACTCTGGGAAATGTTTAGAATTGTTTCTCTCAGTCTCAGAATCATCAAGATTTAAGAGCTGGAAGGCACCTTTTCCTGCCACCTGGTTGAATGCCCTCATTTTACAGATCAGAAGACTGAGGCTCAGACAGATTTAGAAACTCAGTCATGGTATCAGAACCGTGATCCCAATGCTCTCTTTCTTCAGAATCCATGGCTTTAAAGGTTACCACCACTCCATCATGCTACCTGCCCATCACAAAAATTCCAGACACAAAAATTTCTGCGATCAAATGAAGTCTTCATCTTACCCATCCACTTTACTGACAAGAAAGGAGATGGATGAGTTTTGTTGTTCTGTGGCACAGTCACTACCAGCCTCAGGGTCTTCTCAGAGTCACAACTGGCTGTATCTGGTTCATCTGATAACTGTATCAGTGACAAGACTTCTGATGGACGCAGTGTGAAAACAAGAGGCCATCCAACTGCAGAGGATCTCCTCCTACAGCCTCTCATAGAGGGAGCCCAGGTGGGTACCCAGGTAACTTAAGGACCAAGAAGGAAGGTGGAACAATAGATCGAGCACTGGGCCTGGAGACAGGAGGTTGTGGATGTTATTATAGTTCAGTCATTTCAGCGACACTGCAGTGGTTTGCCTTTCCCTTCTAGAGTTCAACCAACAGATTAGAAAATTAAGGCAAGCAGGTTGAAGTGATTTGGCCAGGGTCACATGGCTAGTAAGGCTCTGAAGCTGGATTTGAACTCAGGTAGCACAGTGGATAAGAATGTCTGGTCTAGAGTCAGGAAGACTCTACCCCAGGTTCAAATCCAACCCTCAGACCTTTACTAGCCATGTGACCCTGGCCAAGTCATTTCAATCTGTTTGCCTCAGTTTCCCCTACTGGAATGGAGAGTAACAACAGGGTTGTTATGGGTTTAAAATGAGTTAATGTATACAAAGCAACTGGTACATAGTAGGTGCTATATAAATGTTAGCTATCATCTTAAGCAATCATTAAAGCACTACCTAGTTAACTAGTCACACAATATGTAAAGATACTGTCAACCTGAAGATAACTTCTCAGATACCAATCAGTTCATTTGTTCCTCAGGCCCGTGGATTCTACTTATTACCTGATTTCTAGGCAGCAGGAGAAAAGTATTAGCTATGGGGTCCCAAGCAAAGACATATTAGGCAATCGTTTCCTCCCTGGGGAGGGGGGGGAGTTTCCATCTATATCAGCAGTGAGCTGCAAGATTCCACTAAGGCAAGTGATAGCCACTATACTGCCCAATTGGTGGGCAGTTGGTGAATATGTAACTTCTCATTCATTGGGTCTTAGAATAGAAAGCTGAGAGAGGAAAGAAGAGAAGAAATAAATCTCTTGACTTGCATGGCAGGAAGAATATTGCAGAGCTTCTTGTCACTCACCTGTTCCCTAAGCTATAAATGAGACACTTTTAGAAACTGACTCTCAGTTACTTTTTCAAGCTCCAGGGCAATGGGATATGACAGCCAAAAGAGCCAGGGTAACCTCAGGCTTCATTCACACACATGCCCATAGAATGCCCAGCCGGAGGGGGGTGATGGTTCTGGAGGACTCCATCTTGGTCAGAGCATGCTAGAATACTTCCCAGTACTTCAGTTAACACAGCCAGTTCTGAGCATCACATCTTTGAAAGGACATGGATGCAGATGAAGGCAATAAAGAGAATGACTCAAGATCATGACACAGGAGAATCAGTTCAAGGAACTGGGGGTGTTTTAGTAAAAGCACACACATCAGCAATGTTCAAATATCTGAAATAGTGTCACTGGGAAGAGGGATCAGACTTAATTGTTTACCACAATGAGGAAGAATTAAAATAAAGGGTAGAAGTGATAAAAAGAAAGATTCTGGCTCAGCTTAAGGAAATGTTTCCTTACACAATGTTCAGAAATGGAATGGCTCACTTCTTCTGAGATTCCCTATTATTGGAGGCCTTCAACCAATGGCTGGATAGCTAAGTGTAGGAGAATGAGAATTTGCAGAAGTCTTTTCATGGAAAAACAAATTGTATTAAAAAAAAAAAAAA